>MU228229.1:57835-74087 GCA_018584345.1 Thuja plicata
GTGTGTATATACACACACATGTGTATATATACACACGTGTGTATATACACATACACATGTGTGTATATACACACGTGTGTGTACACACACATGTATATACAGACATGTGTGTATATACACACACACACGCATATATATATAACATACACATGTGTGTATATACACACACACATATATATACACATACATGTATGTATATACACATGTATACACATATACACACGCGTATATATATACACACATACACACACATACATATATACACACATTTGTGTGTACACACACATATACATATATACACACATTTGTGTATATATATACACATATACAGACATATACACACATACACACATGTATATACACACATGTGTGTATATACATATGGTGTATATATATACATGTGTATATACACACGAGTGTATATATACTATATATACATGTGTGTATATACACACATGTATATATACACATGTGTATATACACACACACACACACATACATATATACATCCTTATAGCAATATAATATACATTATTGACACAAAAATGAGAATGCATTTTCCTTCCCAAGATAATACTCTCAATTCCAATTCCAGGTCTGAAGGGGGAATTGTGGAATGGTCAGAATGACCCAAAATTAGAATTCGCATAACCCTATTCCAATTTTTAATTTTGGAACCAAACAGGGAATTGAACATTTTGGGAATTTCGAAATGCCAATTCCTGGTCAATTCCACGAAACAAATGGGCCCTAACCGTTTGTTTGCTGGAATTGACCTGGAATTGGAAAACGGGAATTGGTGAATTGGTAAGGCCAATTCCAATTTTGGTACAAAATGAGCATTTCTCCAATTCCACCTCTTGACCTGGAATTGGAATTGACTCATGGAATTGGAATTGAGAATTCAATTTTGAGAGTGGAAACTAATTCCTGTTTTCCAATTCCAGGTCAATTCCAGCAAACAAACGAACTTGTGGATATAAACCTGTATTGTAAACAGAAGGAGTTAGGGCAAGGACAATGGCTATATGATACTAGCACCAAAATAAGCAAGTACTGTATATTAATAATATTATAATGTGGCATAATCAACTCTTTGCTTTGGGTGTTGCCGAACTTCTTTTGGGGTTTCTTTCTATTTGTTACTTCTGGCCTGTTTGTTTCATCAACCTGTTGTATGGGAAGTTCGTTGTTTTGCTGTTTTTAATGTTTTAGACTGTTGAATGGGGAGGCCCTTTCAAAATTCCTCTTATTTACCTTTAACAAAATAAATAAATAAATAGTATGATGTAATAGAAAAATCTATCTATAGGGGAATTTGATAATATCTAAGACAACAGATCAAAGAGGACTTTTTATATAACAATAGACAGTAGATGATTTATTCTCTAGTCATATGTTTACATTCACAATGATCTTATATTTATAGTATATACCCTTGATTATCATAGTCAATGGTATTCCCTTAAGAAGTCATTTTAGTGGGATGTATGATAAGCAACTATGACTCACATAAGCTAGGTAAGTTTTTTGAGTCATTTATTGGTCCATAAAAATATTTATTATAAGTTAGGTCAGCCATATTGCAACTAGAGTAATGATATTGTTCAATGATATGCCTATATATAGGAGATAGTGAGTTGTTTGGAATGCTATTGCATTTTTGTTCTTATTGAAGACTTTTGAAGGTTGCCCCCTTAAAGCAGCTTATTATAATAAATTATTTTTATCTTATTTTCTTTTATAATCTTCTTGCGTTAAGTAATTTCATTACAAGTGGTATCATAGCATGTTCTTGGCATCTTGAAGTTGAGAAGAGGGCAATTTTGTTTTGTTCTGGAGGTGATGTTGTCAAGCACTTCTCATAAATGCGATTTTTAAAAAAATTTTTGGAGGAGCAATCCAGGACACATAAAATAAGCTACAATCCATAATTGAGGAATATTGAAATGTTTTTGAAGAACTTATTGCAAAATTAGAGTTTCCCCAAATTAGCTTCTAAAGACTGCAAAACATCAAGTTTTGTGGAGATTTTTTTCACCAAAGTGAGGATTAGACTTTAATAACAATAGTAAAAATCCTAGCCGATTTGAATGTGTGTTAAGTTATTGCAAGAATTATTTTGGTGACATCATTGCAGGGACTTCAACATGAGGAACATGAGGCAAGGGGAGGAAAATTCCACCAAATTCACACCAAGAAAGTCCCCTGACAAAGATGATCCAATATTTGAAGAGATGGAATCCCCAGAATTTGATGCTGTATTGAATGTAGCAATCATCAGGGTAAGGGGGAAACTTTTTTAAGTAATAGCTTGTGCACTTGGCTACAAAGGAGGAGTTGAAATGTGTAAATAAGAATTCAACAGCATATGCTAAGCACGCTTAATCTTTTATCTTATATTATTTGAGCTGGGTTGATGAAAATGTAAATTACTAGGATTTGATTAACAGAAAATAAAAAAGCAAATGCACAGTGCTGAAGAGGACAAAATGGACCTGGCAAATATCTTGAGAATCCCACTATGATGGACGCTATTGTGATGCACAAATGTCTGTGTGATGTATTATTATCCTAAAAAGTTGCAAAACTTAAAGGTTTTTCTAGATTTTGAATTCTTCTGCACAATAGGGAACAAGGACAACCAAACCAACAAACAGGTGGATACCCGATAATACAGAAATGATAGAAATGAAGCTAAACCTACCAAAAGTTCAAAACTAACGAAATAACAAGATGAACAAGGGAATAACGAGATACAAGCAAACTTCTTTGTGAAAATTTAGGAGAAAAAAAGTCATCATGATAGTGGCATATAGACTCACCAAATATGCCCATTTTGTGTCTTGCCACATCCTTTTGCAGCGAGTATAGTGGAAAAAATATATGTATGGTACTCCAAAAGTTATTGTAAGTGTTTGTGATCCTATATTTATTGATAATTTTTGGATAGATGTATTCTTGTGTTTGGGTACTAAACTAGTTTTTAGCTCTTCATATCATCCTCAATTAGATGGGTAGATCAAGCTCGTCAACATGTGCTTGGAGGGGTATCTTCATTGTGTTATTTCAATAAGTAGTCTCAATGGGTGTCTTGGCTAGCTCTAGTAGAATGTTGGTATAACATTTTTTTTGTGCTTAAAAAATCTCCCATTTACGACATTATATGGATATCATTCTCTATCTGTCAAATCATTGTTGAAGGTTTCACCAAGAGTTAACATTGTAGAAGATCACATTCGACATCAACAAGTACTTATTGATCTAAAAGAGAATTCAGCCCATGACATGAAACTGAATGAAATAGCAAATTGACCAACATTGTTGTGAATTATTTTTTGAATTGGGATGTCCTTAACCCGTTGGTTGTGTTGGGATATGTGATAACCAATTATGGCTCACATAATCCTTATTTAAGTCACTTTTAAGTCCCTAAGTATATTTATTATAAGCTAGATAAACCTCATTGGGATTAGGGTAATAGCATTTGGCCAATAGTGCTTATGAATAGTAGGAAGTGAGTAATTTGTGTCATGTCAAGTTTTCATTTAATCTAAGTTTGTTGGAATTAGGTCTATTCTTTGTCCATCCTATCACTTGTTCTTTCCTTTGTATTTTTTGAACTTCAGGACTTGTCTTTATTGGCATGCCTGTTGCAATGCCTTGACTCATTGTGTGATTCTTGTGGTATTTACCCTCACACTTCGATATTTCTGCCGTTGATTCTATCTCTTTACAATTGTCCAACTCGTGTCATAACGTCATTATTGGTTTGTTTTGGTGCCATAATTTTCACAAGTAGGATCTTTAATGCACAATCATTGTTCAAATTGGAAGATACAGATCCACATTGTGGTTGACCTATTATTGTTGTTGTCGATATAAAAGGGTGAACATGTCCATTTAGGGATCATCTTCTGTTACATTACACAAAATCCTATTCGGAAATTTATTGAGCACTTGTGTTTGAGCGTGCAAATGAGAAGATAGAAACTTCTTTGGCTAGAGAGTGGTCTCATTTAGAGGTTGCATTGGTATCAAATTTTAGTCACATTGTATTGGTTTAGTTTGTTGTTGTTGTGGGTGTTAGGAACAAAGCAACACACATAACTGAGAAGGGGGCGGGGGTGAATCAGTTGTGTCCCACAACTTCCAAACTTTAACCAACTCATTATCCTTGATCTCAGATCTGAATGATTAACATGAATGCAAGATCACAACACATAAATCAACACAAAAACCAATATTTTTTACATGGAAAGCCGGTTGAGGGAAAAACCACGGTGGGGATCAAACCCACAAGATGATGTACTCTGTTAAAAGCACTATACCCTGTTAGGAGTATTACAAAGGGGAATGCACATGCATTCAAGCACACTGCTCAAATACAACACTAGCTACAACCCAAAGGAAGGCTCACTGCCTTACAACAATATCTAATTACAAATCATAGTGGACAAATAGTCCATAACTCCCGAACCGACTGATAGCATCTCAGATATGCCAATATAGTTCCAATGAAGTACAAATCTCTGCCTCAATTGCAGATTCTCCTCATGCATCTTCTCACATCCACTCTCATATCTCTCATACATTCGCAATCACAAATGATTACATCTTTATATACATTTCATCAGTTTATCCCTACTAGGTTGGCCAAGGACCTAATTACAAAATATCAATTCATTACAACTGAAGACACAATGCGATCCATTGAATGTCGGCTAAGACATAGAAATGATCAATAACAACATCCTCGAACACGCTCTAGATCCAACAACCTCTGTCAGAAAAGAAAAGTAGCTTGCTAGCATCCAAATCACAAACCACTGAAGCTGAGGACACTCATCCATGTCTTGAACTCACCACTAGGTTAGCAACCAAGAATATTGCATAACCGATTCACACCGATCCAATACGTGAAACACTGTCTCTTCCTGAACAACCAAAATACCAGTCTCTGATAAATCAATAATAGCCCTCTCAAATCAACATGCAAACCTTTGTACGTTGACATAGATCAACTACAAACATCCCTGAAACCATTTGTACCGTCGCAACATTTGATATTCAATATAGTAGCCGTACCAAATTAATCTTCTCACTGAACATCTCAGGAACACACATGAACATTGTCATAAACAGTAGGAATATGTTGACATCAATAACAAAACATCAATGTCAGCACATATGTACACAATATCCAAGAATCTTCCAACAATGGGTATGAACATGAAAGTTTAATGCTGTTGCCAATGTTGGAAAATATTTGAATGTAATTCAATCTATATTTGAATAGGAGAAATATTGGGAGTTATTTTAGTTATTTATTGTTTGTTGATTAGAATGTGATGATAATAATAATATATGAATAGTGAATTAAATTGAGTTATTTGAGATCTAATTCTATATTAGAATATGATATTATTGTCTCAAATAATAATATTTAGAGAAGGTTAAAATTGGTTTCGCTTAAATGTTTTGATTGGGACATTAGAGCGGTATCAAATTGGGTGATCTTGTTAGCTTGTATTTCAGGAGGTAAACTCTGCATGTTGAGTTTTCATGCAATATAGTGACAAAGCAATCAAATATTATCCAATGTAAATTAAAAACAAAGTCGGCGCATAAAGAATCTAGAGATGATCAATCTCCTCTTACAAAATTTGTTGCAGAGCATAATCGTAAGTTTTTTTTTGTTTGGTCCCCCTGGGAATTTTTACCTTGGCCCTAGCTAGGTGAGGTCACAAATGGGGGACTTTATCCCTATCATGAATGCACAACATCAATGTGAATAGTCTAAACCTGGAAGCACAATAGGCCAAGAGGGGCACAAAGTTGTGAGCACACCAAAGTCAATTTGGGTTTGGAGCACAAGTCACTTGGCATGAATGCCAACAACTTCAATAGCAAGGTTCAAACTTGCGAGCACAATGGATCAATGAGGGCATAATGCTTGCAATTAGAATGGCCTAGTGGGGTTTTGAACTTTGGTGGCTAAGGCAACAATGTCATGAGTATGAATGACAAAGCATTATAGTATGTTAGAAAGAGAAAGAAAAATGAATATGGATGACAACCCTAATGGTTAGATCGAAAGGAAGTTGGATTTGTTGATGATATGATGGCATATTTGCTTCACAAGATCGACATAAAATGTGTTCAAACAACAAATTGGAGAGGAAGCACTTCTGGGGCTAATATTCTTAATGCCACTTAGAACAACAACCAAAAGACTATCCTTGACCTATCTTTCTTGATGAGGAGATAGAGGCTCGAGAAATGGAAGCTCATAACTCATTGATTGACGAGTGTAGGTCCTGTCATGCAAAGTATAAAGCTCTTCCAAAGGAGATCCAAAGTTATTGAAAAATGGCGTTAGACTTGATCTTAGATTTTAATCTTTTCAAAGGGATATGCAACAAGCTCAAGGGAAATTGACTCTCTCCCAACAATGGATCTAATAGATGCACTTGTGGGGGTACAAAAGCTAGGCACATAATTTTCTTTCAAACATGTGATTGAAGATGAGGCAATCAAGTTTGCTACCTTGCATTTGTAGTGTACTTCACATGAGTGGTGGTACCATATAATTATCACTCAAGGTCACAGATCCATCAAATCATATGATGAACTTTGTAAACTACTTATTGAGAGGCTTGATTAGAAGGATCTTGAGGTTTACTTTGTAAATTTGACATAGCTTAAGTAATATGGTTCAATGAAGATCATGCGATAAATTTTCAAAAGTTGTTAATAATGGTGTCAAATATTAGGGAGAGGAGGTTTACTACGCTCTTCATCAAAGGATTAATTGAGCCTTTCAAGGGATTGGCCAGAGCTTTCAAATCACCTTGTCTACATTTGGCAATCAAGTGGGCTTTAGTAATAGAGATTTCTATGTGGAACAGTAAGCTCTAGACCAAGACTTTTCTTCCAAAAAAGTCTTTTGATAAACATTATCCATCAAGGGCAAACATGGAGCTAAGGGATGAGTTGAGAAGGGATAGTTGCATTACACCAAGTTAAGGTCTAAAGATAAATTAGGATTTGAGGAATCCTAACCGTAGAGTTAAGATGAACTTGAATTGGAGATTGAAGAAGAAGACAAATTAAAAGAGGAAGATGAAATCTTAGGGAGGTACTCTTGCTCCACTCTTTAGTATTCCAAGGTACAATCCTTTTTGTATTTTTGTTGTTTGCAGGGACAAAGGGTTTTTGTACTCTGTAAAATTGGTGTTGTTAATGTTTTGGCCTTTACGGCAAAGATCAACGCATTGGACAAAGTGGCAATAATAATAATTAATATATTATTGATATATTTAATTATGATAAAATCGGTTGGATAATAATAATAAATATACAAGGTTGTATTTATTATTAAGGATTGATTTTAATGATTAAATATGGAGCAAATAATATAAAAGAATATATTATTATTATGGACCCAAGTCGGCCAACTTGGGAGGCCAAGAGTTTATCTTAATAAGCATATATATTAGAGCAACTTGGAGAAGGTAAGAAGCAACCAAAAACATAAAGTTGCCTTCTTCCTTCAGCAAGATCATTGGATGAGCAAAAGTAATTGAGCAGATTTACATTTCATATTGAGCAATTTATATCGGATTTCTTTAGGCGAACTTGAGAAGTAAATTAGAGGATCAAATTGGAGCCTTAAGTAGCAGATTCAAGAGCTAATAAGAAGCATAAAAGGGATTAGGTCAAGATCCAGCAGAAATTACATCTGCTATTGTGGTGAATTAAGCAGCCCTAGAAGGGCGAATTGTACAGATCGTAGCAGACATATAAGGGCAGATCGAGCAGCCATAGAAGGAAAATTGTGTAGCCCTAGAAGAGCGAATTAGGGCAGACAACAAGGGCGAACTAGGGCAGAATTAGAACAGCCCTAGAAGAACGGATTTGATAGCTCATTGAAGACCTTCAAGAACAGATTCATATCAGTCCTCGAAGGCAACATTGAAGGGCAAATTTGAAGAATACGAAGTGTAGATTTGAAGCCAACCAAAGGATAAATTCAGACCTTCAAATCCGAGTATTATCTTTCCTTAATTGTGAATATTTATTATATCCTGTGTCTTAGCACTTGAAAGACCTTTTTAGATTGTATTTTCCTTCCTATAATCTGAAAACATTAACACGTGCTACTCATAATTTCATAGATTGGGGATTGGTTGCAAAGCAAGATCTCAAAATAGAGGATTTTTAAGGGTTTAGTGCAATGATGGTGGTGGTGCAAGGGTTTACTCTCCATGGCATCCTAGGAGGCATAAGGGGGATATCGATAGGGCAAAAAGGAGCTTTTGGACATGGGGCACATTAGACCTAGTTCAAGTCCCTTTGCATCATTTGTAGTTTTATTGAAGATGGCATAGTGAGGATATGCATTAACTATAAGATTAAATAAGAAAGATGAATTGATGTTTAAGTTTCATGGAGTGTTTTTCTTTTTAAAGATAGATCTTAGAATGAGCTGCCATTAGATTTGAGCCGAAGACGAGGTTACTCACAAGATGACTTTTTGGTGTCATATGAGCACTATGAATTTTTGGGCAAGCCAATCAGTTTGGCAAATGCCCTAACAATCCTCCATTCATGTATGAACCAAATTTTGCTCAAGCAATTGGGGAAGTTTGTCCTTGTCTTCCTTGACAACATTTTTATCTATAGCAAGATGTTGGAGGAGCACTTATGACATATTGTCGAGGTGTTAAGGGATTTTGGAAGCCCATACACTTTTTGTAGAGGAGTCAAAATGTGAGTTTACTATGATAGAGATTTTATATGTGGGATGCATCACTAATGCAAATGGTGCATTGATGGATATGGAGAAGATCAAGTGATTTTGGATTGGTTTCCCCCAAAGACTTCAACACAATTGCGAGGATTCTTTGGCCTTTGCAACTACTATGGAAAAGTTCTTAAGAGATTCTCTTAAATGGCCACCCCTTGATTGTTTTAACTACGAGTTGAATGTCTCACATCTTTGTTGATTGGTGGGCAAAAATCATAGTAAAATGTGCAAAGAATAGGTTTGTAATTGATGTATTGGAAGTGAAACGACTGAATGACAAGTACACAATATGTAGTGAACTCATTCTCTACAAGGGAAAAACCAAGAATGAAAGGATTTTTTTAGAATAGTTCATGATACTCCCTTGGTGGGTCATCCTAGGCATTTCAAGAGCTATAGACATACTGGGGAATGATTCACATGGAAGGGACTCAATGATAATAACTTTACTCGTATTAGAGAATGTTGTCAAAGGAATAAAAGAAAGCAAATGTTCCTAGTAGGTCTTTTGCAACCCTTGCTTATTCCAAAGCAAAAGTGGGTAAATGTTTTAATGGATTTCATCAGTGGACTTATTAAAGTCCAAGGTAAGGACTGCATATATGTTGTTGTTGATAGACTCACCAAGTATGCACATTTCTTTGCTATTTCTTCAAATTTTAATTCACTACAAGTTGTTGATCTGTTCTTTGTGGAAGTGTTGAAGCTATGTGGACTACCCAAGAGTATCACGAGTGATCAAGATAGTCATTTCTTGAGTTTTTTTGCAAGATATCTTTCTTTTTGTGAGAACAGAGTTCACACCCAACACTTGCTACCATTCACAATTTAATGTCCCCTACTAGGACTTACACGATTTACCCTAAAGTTCCCATTTACTTAATCTCTGTAATGTTCCTTACTAGGAGGCTGCCAATTTCCAATGATTAACATACATCGCTATGCATGTAAATCAGATTTAACTAAAAAAAAATTAAGGATTCATAATAAATCTGACAATTAACATCCTTAAGCCTGATTCCTTACTTCTCTCCTAAACATAAACCCTAAGGTGGATGGGGATTTACTTGTCGTATGAATCTACAAGCAGGCTCCCTGAAGGCATTGGGAATGCATGTCCATACCCATCTTGGGACTTTCCCTCAAGGCATTGGAAATACATGCCCTTACCCATCTTGGAACTTACCTACCTTCTGAGGATTTACTCTGCCTCTCCCTATGCAACACCAACCTATCCTCGTAAGGAACTATAATGAATGATTAAGGATTAGGGTATGAGTATACTAATATTTCTTGTATTATGAAATAAGTATAACTGATATATATATATATATATATATACAATTCTGATTCCTACTATTATTAAGTGATATAAATGTTATAGCATAAATAATAGATCATATATTGGCCCCGTTATTCTTAGTTTTATTCAGATATAATTTTCTGCAGATCAGAATTGATTCATATATACATTACAACATACTTTGCTGTCACATGATGCTTGCCAGCATTATAATACAATTTATTTCCTATGATGAACATAGGTGATATATATTCCTTTCTGATCTCTTCTTCAGATATCTTCCATATTCACCCATTCCTTTCTGTCATCTCCTTCATATATCTTGCAATATCAAGGGATCGGTTGTATCCTAAAGGACATGTCACATGCCTCTCTATAATCACATCACTTCATAATATAAGCAGATTGGTCTGTTAAGTAAATTGTACCTCTTCAAGCTTTATGCAAATCGATTAGTACACCAATCACACCTTTTATGAAAAAGGATTATTTATACAACTCTTGATTCATTGACTAATTAATTGATTGGTTAGTTAGTTACCATCATCATGTTGGCGATGACTAAGAAGTAGTGTGTCGATAGTTTTACGTATTGCCTTCTATATCATTGTTTTGTGTAATTCTATCAATCTGCAATTATGTTAATCACTGCTTCTTGAGATGAATACTAGACTTCTCTTGATTGCTGTAGTTAGTCGATGCCCTTCATAATCGCTTTTTATCATTCAAGTCGCTGCTTCTGCAGTAATTGATGCTTGTCCAATACTAACCAAGATGCTGATATTATTGGATTCAATCATCTGCATCTTTGTTTTGGTCTTCGTTTATTATTGATGTTTATTGGATTGGTCTGCTGTGAGGTTCAATATTCTTTGACTGCTTATAATATCGGTTCACATGCTAGTGGCTTTAGTTTATCTTAAATGTATCTTTCTATGGCGATTCTACTTGCAAATCACACCTTCTAATCACTGATGCTTGTTATCGTATTTGCTGATCATATACTTCATACTACCTTTGACACCATGCAAGCAATTGTTCAAACAACAGTCCGCCCTTTCCCAAAATGCCCTACATGTTGTCAATAAGAATATACTAATAGAGGTCTATGACCTACTTGCTTGTCTGCTCAATTCTGAGCCTATCATTGACAACCATCTAACTTCTTCATGAATAATCCTTAGATTTATTAACTCAATTGTGTCTCTCTAGATACTTCACAAAATTGATATGCTTAATTGTATTGTATTTATATTATATTATATTATAATTTATTTATTTATTAATTTAATTTGATTATTATTTATTATTAAATTCTATTTAGAAAGGAGACATTACAGTCCACCCTTCCCCAAAATTGCTTGTCCTTAAGCAATGCTAATTTTTATACAAATCTTTCAATGAAGTAGCTTCTTCCGTGCAACTTTGATATTAACCAATGCATTGAGAATTTAGAAGGTTTGCAATTTTAAGACAATTTTTCTCTCATCTTCTATAGAAAAGGATCAAAGCCACCTTTGTAATGGCATCAAAACTGATTTGGACTGCCCAACGTTTGCCAATAAATTCATATCTTTGGGTTCACTCTAGTAATTTTCTTATCCTAGATCAATCAAAAGTAGGACCGCACATGGAGCATTCACTAGAAAATACAAAATATATAGACGAAGATATGAAGACTTGGAGCATACATGAAGTATACACATAACATACACATTGTTAGATTCCTTCTTATTGACTAGTGTTAATGTTTTGTGAACCAAAATAGCATAAATAAATATCAGGTAAATCAAAGCACATAAACTCTTGAGACACAGAGGTTTACCCTGGGAAAACCCTCTTACTCGAGGGAAAAACCAAGCCACACCCAAAAATAGATCCTTTATTTAAGAACTCAAACCTGATACAATCTTCTCAAGCTTAACCAAGAGATAAACTAAAAAGGATTGTTAACAAGAGAAGTCTTTAATAGTTCAAGCATAGCTTGCATCACATCTACAAACAAGAACAACACACTATGCAATACTAAGCAAAATGTTGATGTCTGTAACAAACATAATGATACCGAGAACAACAGAAGTTGCAAGTGCTCGAAGCCCCTTGATAATGGCTCTTCCTTACACACAATAATGTCACACTTTAGTTCTTAATGAACACGACACACAATTTTCTCTATCAATACAACACTCGGCCCTGCAAGACAAAACGACAAGTAACCAAAGGGACATCGCAACCAACGTCATTACCAACGAACGACAGTTACAATTCATGACTTCCGATATTCCATCAAACTTACAGACTCTTCCTTTTATTAAGATTTTAATATGAAACCATAAGAATCGTCAATAATGGAAGACAAATACCATACACCTGAAGCCAATAAACATGATTAATTCCACGATGCTAATAACCCGATGACACATCATAATTTCCGGTGAAGGAAAACACAGAGAGCTGATACATTTGCCAGTGTCTTCGAACCACCAAAGTCAAAACGGTCACGAGATATGAAAGAATACAATTCAACATCATATGAACAAAGGATAGCACGCAAGTCTCGATAGTATCTTAGTAGAAGACAAGAGCCAACTCTTCAATGAAATACAAAAGCTACGAAATAGAAGAAGATAGATTCAAACCAGCATAGCAAGAACTCTGATAAAACTGTTATTGATCAACACAAGTATGAATGAGCTCTCATGCAGCTACCGGATCTTTAACAACTAGGATGATCCATTGATTTATCTTTACCCTGCAGGATGGTAGGATCAAAGCTCTGATACTATTTGTATTGTTCCCTACTAGGACTTTACTTGATTTTCTCTATAATTCTCAACTAGGTTTTGGGTTGTGCTCGGAAATGACAATTTACTTAATCTCGGTAATATTCCTTACTAGGAGGTTGCAAATTTCCAATGATTAACATACAACACTATGCATTTAAATTAAATTAAACGAAGAAACAATTAAGGATTCATAATACGTTTGACAATTAACATACTTAAGCTCTGATCTACTTCTCTCCTAAACATCAACCCTAAGGAATGTTAATGTTTTGACCAGAATAACATAAAACCAAAGAACAGATAAATCAAAAACTCAATGACGCTAGAGATGCCCTGGGAAAACCCTCCTACTCGAGGGAAAAACCCAGCCACACAAAAGGTAGTCATTTATTTAATATAATGATAGTCTCAGTACATAGCGCACAACCCTTTTGAGCTTTTCTCAGAATAACGAGTCAAGAAAACCCCTCTTACAAAACAAGGTTTTTGCAACTGCACACCGAAATGCTGCATATAGAGATAATAAAAACAACCTTTTACAATAACTCCTGTAGATACACGCACAAGGATGTAGTACACTCATACTGACACCATCTCTCATAATAGAAACTCTTTCATACAATGCTACAACCACACTCAATATTATCTTTGCTAAAACAATAAAAAGCATTACTTGTCAAAGAATGACGACATGACTTTTCTTCAAAAGACGTTACACATGAACCACGATCAAATACAAGAAAAACAGAGGAGCCAGAATCAAACGTTGAAAGAACATTTGTATGATCACGAACATGCTGCCTTAGTAAATCACATAGCCCATGGGTCATACAACAAGTCATTCAATCGTAGTTACTCATAACTAAAGGATACACGTCACCGTGAACCTCCAAGACAACGCATATAGCGGTGGCGATTTACTTCATCATCCAACTCAATGAACATCGTGTCCCTTCAATGAAGATAGTTACAAAACACGAAGCACTCAGAAGATCAACCGACCCGACACTAACGAAAGGTCTCTTCATATCCAAAGACAGTGATGTAACTGACCCTTTTCTGCCACAATATACACGAACATAGTGATTATGGATGACTCTTTGAATCTCCACCGTTACGCAAAAAATAATACTATTACATTTTCTTTTTATTGTCGACTTAATGAGTAGTTGATAAGAAGCATGACTGCCACGACACACAACCTGTCAACAGTTACAAATAAAGTCCATCCATATGCCAACGTGAAGGACTCTTTATAGTCTTCATTCACCTGATCACAAGGAAGGAAATAGAGTTGTCGCAATAGAGCAAATATCACAACCATAATGCTGATGCAATCACATGTTTGCACATATCTCTTGCAACTACCAAACTTCAACACTCCCTCTTAGCAAAGGAGACATCTCTCATAGATTCTCATGTCATCAAGTCTCTCAACATGATAGTCACAATGGCTACACCCATTGTCAAGAAAACAAAGTTTATCACCGATTCTCTCAACGTGATAGCATCATGGAGTCAATCAACATGATGTCCACCATGGCTACCCTTAGAGGGTGGAAAGAACAAGTGCACAAGTGCCCATCATGGAGTCACTCAACGTGATGTTGTCATCTCATCATAACGTTCACCATGGCTACTCCCAAAGGGTGAATAAACACAAGTGCTAAGTTATGGAGTCTCTCACATGACGTCCACCTTGGCTACTCCTAGAGGGTGGAACAAGGGCTTTCACCTCAAACTTCTCTCACAAAGAATAATGCATTAACAAGGGCTTACACCTCAAACTTATCTTTTACATAGAAGAATGCATTAACAAGGGCTTTCACCTCAAATTTCTTTCACTGAGAAAAATGCATTAACACCAGACCTTCATGATAACGTGACTCCCTTTGAAGCTCCAAGTACATGCGTCAACCTCCTGACCTCCTCTAAGGTTGCCTCCGATGGATTTGTTAGACTCCCTCTGAATGTTATTTCCTCCTCTTTGAAGAAACTGATTGCAAACACAATCTGTATGGGTTCTTCCTCTTCGAGAAATGTTTTCAGCCATCAACTCAGTCCCATGACTGCAAACATAGTCCTCATATTTGTTCATTTCTACAGCTTGCATGACTTTCTTATAAGATGCATAAAGATTTTACTTCCTTGAATTCTTTATGTAATCTATCATCATCCTGTTACTTCTTGATCCGTCCTGGAAACATTTTAGAGAGATTAGAAATAGACTCAACCTATGTCCCAAAGAGAAATATATAGACTAATGCTAGAAGCATACACGATCCATTGTTTCCTATGTTATTGCATGAATTAACTACATAAAATTCATGATCAATATTCAAATGTATAATCATAAAATACTTATCTCTTTATTGTTGATCAATTTAGCAATGCCCTTTTAGATTTCGATCTTCATATCTTTCCCGCCAGGGAGCTCAAGTCTGAGGCTTTGGATCTCCTTGAAACTTTTCATTGCTTCTTCCTTTCATCATTGACAGGATAGTCAATCTAACTTCAACTCCTTCACTAACATGCCCAGTCACAGCGAAGAAAATTATCGCCCAGCTGTTCCAAAGTCCAAACAATGCATCTGCTCTTCCCCCCCACCGCCTTTTTTTATAGAAGAACACAATAATCTGATTCAACATACAACTTCTCCAACAGAGGGTATCGAGGGTGACTAAATCTTCTAGCCACGGTAACCCAAATAACTCCAGCCAATACAAAGAAATGGACGCCTAGCATACAGTCCAATAGACTTTGATTATTTTCTGAGTTTAAAGGCATCAACCTTGGTTCATAGATATGGCGACTACCAAAGACAACCATTCACAATTTAGGATGCATTCTGGTTCATGATCTTGCCTAACCTGGCTCTGATACCATGTTAATGTTTTGACCAGAATAGCATAAAGCCCAAAAATAGATAAATCAAAAACACAATAATGCCAGATATACCCTGGGAAAATCCTCTTACTCGAGGGGGAAACTCAGCCACACAAAAGGTACTCCTTTATTTAATATAATGATAGAGCCTCAATACACAACTCACAACCCTTTTGAGCTTTTTCTCAGAATAATGAGTCAACAAAACTCCTCTTACAAAACAAGGTTTTTGCAACTCCACATTGAAATGCTGCATACAAAGATAATAAAACAACCTTTTACAATAACTTCTGTAGATACACGCACAAGGATGCAATACACTCATACTGACACTATCTCTGTGATGACCCTATTTTTAGCAGGTTGTGGCAGTGACTTGGTCAGCTCATCATCGCGACCCTTGTGAGCTGATGCAGGGTTTTGAGGGTCCCAGTTGGCAGACTTGCTATTTTTAGTAAGTCTGGA
>MU228229.1:74173-100604 GCA_018584345.1 Thuja plicata
TTGGCAGTTGCCATTTTTGGCAGTGTAGTGATGAGCATGTTGGTCAGTTAGTATGGCAGGTGTTGCAGGAATTATCATCAGAATTATATTTGATAATTAATTGTATTAATTAATAACAATATGTTATAATTAATAATAAGACGATATTATAATAATAATAATACTTTATTATTATTATAATGATTTAGAAGTTTATATTATGAAGAGCAGTTAACTGATGATGGTTTTCGGAAACTATGGAGACCAAGGAATTATAAATACATGCTCATTTGTGAAGTAAAGCATCGAATATTGATTATTGAAAATTGTTCTTGGGAATTGTTCCTAATTATCTGAGCCCTAGCTGAAGGGTCAAATTAGTTTCTCGAAGATTGATTCTTCTTGAGCTAATAATCAATTGATTGCTGTTGTATAATCAATTGTCTGTAATCGATTGCTGTTGTATAATCGATTTCGTTTCCTTCTTACTGTCCGCCTATGGTTGAAGGAAAGAGGCACTTCTGAGGTAATTTTGAAAATATGTATGCACATTGAGGGTGCGGATTCTTCCTGAGTTTCGCAAAATTGTATTGATCGAATTATAGGGTGGATAACCACATAGCTGGGCGGTCTCACATAGTAGCGGCAGAGAGAGGGTTCTTATTTTGCAGCAGATTACATAATCTGCGTTTGGCGCAACAACCTTTCCCTCATCACGACACCTCACACATCGGCTGCGGAAGACATTGAGTATGCACATTGGACGTGGGCGTAGTGGCCAGTAGTTAGCAACCAGCATGATCACCTCTCCACCATTGGAGCCACGTGGGAGCTAGGCCCTGTGTGTCGCGGGTACCATATCTGCAGCGCGTGGCACATGTAGGAGGTTATAGCGTCACTACTACTGCTGCCGCGGGTGCTTAATTCCCCGTCATATGAAACAAGGGGTGTAGTCAGCCTATGCGTGGAGTCCACAAAGTGGCGTCAGCCCATCAACAAACAAATTCGGGTGCATGGTATTTACAAATACACTGTTTAGTATTTGTTATAAATATTTGCAAATTCCGTACTGCTGAAACGAATACATTGAATGCAATTTATTTCCAGAGATTAATTAAATAAACCATTTGAAATAAGTGTAAACACTGGTTGAGATACATTGATTAGTATTTGAATATATTGAAATAAAGAGTTGTGTTAGAAATTTGTATCATGTGCAAAAAATATAAATTGAATAATTAGAGAAACCAAGTTGGGCTCACTACAGCGAATTGCCTGCCAACTGTTTGACAAAATGCTAATCACATGATTTACATAGAAATTGATGAAAATTAGATGGTTTAAAGATGAGGCCAAATTAGGATCATCACAGTGGTATCAGAGCTATTTTCTTGCCATCTTGTGGGGTAGGAAAATATTTATGAATGCAGACTTGTTATATTTAGAGTGATCAGCTCTCTTGAGATGGACAGGTACAGGCGGCTTAGCTCTAGGAGCTGGCACAACAGTGCAGGAAATAAAAATAAAATAAATACATTAATGGAGAGTATGGAAAGACTTAGGCTTCATCAGTAGAGGATGGCGGAAAGACTGTCAGATCTAGAGACAGTAGACTGAGCAGCGAGATATATGGTTTCCGCTTTTAGTAGACCCAACATTTAGATCGCAGGGTAGGAGGCTTGAGTTTTCCCCGACAGGTGTCCGAGATGTAGAACCACCAGTACATAATATGACACCTACTCATGGGTCGGATGATAGACACTCCACACATAGACATGCGAAAGTGTCAGCTGCAGTGGTAGACTGCAGTACTGAGCTTCAGCAGGTTAAGGCTTTTTGACTAGTTGCTGCAGTTGGTGCAGATACAGTTGATACAGTGGTTGCCTCTGATGGACCAGGTTCTCTCGAGGAGGGACTCGTTATCGGAGATTTATATATCAGCTATCGTGGTGTAGCTTCGGAGCGTGAGGCAACACCCATCTCAGGTGGGATAGGCGAGAGCATGGAGCCACCCTGTTGTGGGGTTGTTAATCCGGTGTTACAGCGGGAGACGGTGACTATAGTAGATGTCAGTACCACACTTGATTGTATTGTCGAGACGGACAATGACTCCAGTTCTGATTGCCAGGAGACTAGTTCTGTGGTCCATGTTGAGGGAGTTGCGGATAGTGGGAATGTTGTAGTATTGGAGGTTATGGTGGTGGACTCTGGATCGCTAGAGGAGGATATCACTTTCGGGGACTGCCTTGAGGAGATGAAGTCAGAGCTGGATAGTGGCAGTCCCGAGATAGAGTTAGTACAGGAGATGCCAGTATTCTCCTGTAGTGATGAGTTGAGCATGGAGTCTGCGTATGATGGTACTAGTGTTGAGTTCGAGATAGTAGACACGGACTCATGCCAGCATGACCCAGATTCATTGGTTAATACGGAGTCAGATGAGGTTCCTTCAGGGACACCTGGAGAAGTAGAGCCGTTGCTAGCATCTGGGGTTGCTTCCGATACTTCTTATATGACTCCCAAGGATGACTCCAGTAGTGAGCCATGTCTATATCAGACCCTGCGAGTTGCTGAAGAGTGCAAATTAGTGCCAGAATCTTGAATATTCGGGGGTTACAGAGGACGGGGCAGCTGAAAGTGTTGAGGAGATAGATTCTATTGCGGCTTCCTCATGTACAGAGGAATTCGACAGAGACGTGTCTCATGCTGGTACTCCGTTTGAGGACGAGAGTTCAATTATCAGTTCACAGAGCTCAGTTGACAGCACACTGGGAGATAGTGTTGTTGAGAGGAGTACCTTGGATGCCACTTCTTTTTGCAGTATGGACAGTATGCCAGAGGTGTTGCATAGAAGACCGACCATTTATAGTCATCATGTGACTAGTCAGTTGAGAGTTAGCGAGCGCGATATTGTTAACACAGTTGAGCATTTTGATGCTGCTCGTCAACTGCTAGCTGTTCATGGATGGGGTTCTCCTATGGATGATGAGCTTGGTGGTTGTTACTTGGCCCTTGCAGAGATTCATTCCTTACGGGAGGCTATCAGGATTCTGAGACGAGATTATTTTCAGTTGGTAGCCAATCGAGATCACCTTGTAGAGTGGGGAAGTACGACATATGAGGCACTCTTGGATAGAGAGGATGAGGTGAGTGAGCTTACTTGGGAGCTCGCGACGACTTCAGTGGTTTTAGAGAGCACTCAATTGGCTCTCCAGGAGTCTCAGGCTCAGTTAGCAGAGGTGACTGTGGAACTGGAGCAACTTCAGTCTACACCAGCACTCGATCCTGTACAGTTACATAATGTGGTGTCTGGTGATCTGATGATGTCCACAGTTGGGGTTGTTGGATGTGATAGCATTGGGGATACATCCACCCTTGACTTTAGCATTGGAGGTGCAGGTTCACTTCCATCGGATACTTGTGCAGGTGAGTTAGGCACTGCAGTAGAAGGTTGTAGTGTGCCGAACTTTGGGGTGGACATTCCGGGTGGGATGGATACTCCAGTTGGTAGCAGTACGTCAGGTGATACAGTACAGGACGTTGTAGGCAGTGTAGTGGACCAGTCAGCATTTAGTGTTCCTGTTCATGACACTACTCCCTTGATTGCTTAGAAGGGAGGCATGGTATCACCTGAGTCGGTTGTTAGTGATCGCATAGCTGGTGATGATAGGCAGCTGGCTACGTCACAGTTACACAATGACCAGTTATGGTTCCGAGGGGAGCAGTTGGATGCTACCTCCTATAGGTTTTACTACCCGGAGTCATTCTTGAATCACCTTCTTGAGAGTTCAGAATTTCGTGAGGGATCTTACCGAGCTTCTGAGGGTGTTCTCATCCAGGGTATAGGCGCGATCCGGTGTTTGGTGAGAGAGATTGTAGGTACTTTGACCACGATGCTCCCTCACAGAGAGTTTGAGGTTGGGTTTGCTGAGAGGGTCACCCAGGATCCTGTCCAACCTATTTTGCAGAGTTCGAGCTTGGAGCCATCTTTGGGTTCACGACTAGGGAATGATGAGCCTTTGACAGAGAGCGGAGCCTTTTATCGTCGTTACATGGTGAGGAGTGCTCATTATTTTTCCTTCGATCCTCATGTTGATGAGTTGATGGCACACATATGTGGATTGGCTCCTAGTCCTTATCATCCGTTATGGGATGGGCTCTCGCCATCAGCAGTTGAGGGAAGTTTTGGCTGCAAGTCAGTAGCAGGTGACTTGGAGAGTTACTGTGACTACAAAGATTATACAGTGGGTGGATATCCAGGCCCGGGTACAATTTGGTACAAAGGTAGTCATCATTGTTGTGCAGAGGATCTACACACTCAGTACAGATTTGTTGTGTGTGCTGGGGGAGTTTAGTTTATAGGGGATCCGAGTCTCCCATACATCTTGGTTTTTGATTATCCTGAAGTATACTTCTTTCGGGATCCAGGTAGAGACAGATTTAGTGCAGGAGTTTGGGTGAGCGGTTGTTTGGGGTCTCTCTACAAAGTTATCCGTTTTGCATTTTGGGTGATGCTACAGGAGCCTACAGTTTATGTCAGTAGCAGGGTATACTTTTTTCTGTGGGATACAGGTAGATTGTGATGTTCCTTGTTCTGGTGATTGCTTGGGGACAAGCAATCTTGGGGAGGGTGGACTGTGATGACCCTATTTTTAGCAGGTTGTGGCAGTGACGTGGTCAGCTCATCATCGCGACCCTCGTGAGCTGATGCAGGGTTTTGAGGGTCCCAGTTGGCAGACTTGCTATTTTTAGTAAGTCTGGACTTACTATTTTTGGTAAGTCAGTTGGTCAGTTTCTATTTCTGACAGGGTAGTATCGGCAGTGGTCAATTCTCCAGATGATATTCAGTTGTGCAATTTCTTGGGTTGGGGCTATTTTTGGCAGTGCAGTGATGAGCATGTTGGTCAGTCAGTATGGCAGGTGTTGCAGGAATTATTATCAGAATTATATTTGATAATTAATTGTATTAATTAATAACAATATGTTATTAATTAATAATAAGGCGATATTATAATAATAATAATACTTTATTATTATTATAATGATTTAGAAGTTTATATTATGAAGAGCAGTTAACTGATAATGGTTTTTGGAAACTATGGAGACCAAGGAATTATAAATATAGGCTCATTTGTGAAGTAAAGCATTGAATATTGATTATTGAAAATTGTTCTTGGGAATTGTTCCTAATTATTTGAGCCCTAACTGAAGGGTCAAATTAGTTTCTCGAAGACTGATTCTTCTTGAGCTAATAATCAATTGATTGGTGTTGTATAATCAATTGTCTGTAATCGATTGCTATTGTATAATCAATTTCGTTTCCTTCTTACTGTCCGCCTGTGGCTGAAGGAAAGAGGCACTTATGAGGTAATTCTGAAAATATGTATGCACATTGAGGGTGCGGATTCTTCCTGAGTTTCGCAAAATTGTATTGATCGAATTATAGGGTGGATCACCACATAGCTGGGCGGTCTCACATAGTAGCGGCAGAGAGAGGGTTCTTATTTTGCAGCAGATTACATAATCTGCGTTTGGCGCAACAGCCTTTCCCTCATCACGACACCTCACACATTGGCTGCGGAAGACATTGAGTATGCACATTGGACGTGGGCGTAGTGGCCAGTAGTTAGCAACCAGCATGATCACCTCTCCACCATTGGAGCCACGTGGGAGCTAGGCCCTGTGTGTCGTGGGTACCATATCTGCAGCGCGTGGCACATGTAGGAGGTTATAGCGTCACTACTACTGCTGCCGCGGGTGCTTAATTCCCCGTCATATGAAACAAGGGGTGCAGTCAGCCTATGCGTGGAGTCCACAAAGTGGCGTCAGCCCATCAACAAACAAATTCGGGTGCATGGTATTTACAAATACACTGTTTAGTATTTGTTATAAATATTTGCAAATTCCGTACTGCTGAAACGAATACATTGAATGCAATTTATTTCCAGAGATTAATTAAATAAACCATTTGAAATAAGTGTAAACACTGGTTGAGATACATTGAGTAGTATTTGAATATATTGAAATAAAGAGCTGTGTTAGAAATTTGTATCATGTGCAAAAAATATAAATTGAATTATTAGAGAAACCAAGTTGGGCTCACTACAGTGAATTGCCTGCCAACTGTTTGACAAAATGCTAATCACATGATTTACATAGAAATTGATGAAAATTAGATGGTTTAAAGATGAGGCCAAATTAGGTTCATCACAATCTCTCATAATAGAAACTCTTTCATACAATGCTACAACCACACTCAATATTATCTCTGCCAAAACATCCCTCGTCAAAGAATGACGACTCAACTTTTCTACAAAAGACGTTACACATGAACCATAGTCAAATACAAGAAAAACAGAGGAACCAGAATCAAACGCTGAAAGAACATCTGTATGATCACGAACATGCTGCCTTAGTAAATCACATAGCCCACGGGTCATACAGCAAGTCATTCAATTACAGTTACTCATAACTAAAGGATACATGTCACCGTGAACCTCCAAGACAATGCATATAGTGGTGGCGATTTACTTGATCGTCCAACTCAATGAACATCGTGTCTCTTCAATGAAGATAGTTACAAAACACAAAGCACTCAGAAGATCAACCGGCCCGACACTAGCGAAAGGTCTCTTCATATCCAAAGACAGTGATGTAACTGCGCCTTTTCTGCCACAATATCCACGAACACAGCGATTACGGAAGACTCTTTGAATCTCCACTGTTACGCAAAAATAATACTCTTCCATTTTCTTTTAAGTGTCGACTTAATGAGTAGTCGTTAAGAAGCATGACTGCCACAACATACAGCCTGTCAACAGATACAAATAAAGTCCATCCATATGCCAATGTGAAGGACTCTTCATGGTCTTCATTCACCCGATCACAAGGAAGGAAATAGAGTTGTCGCAGCAGAGCAAACATCACAACCATAATGCTGATGCAATAACAGGTGTGCAGATATCTCCTGATTCCTTACTTCTCTCCTAAACATCAACCCTAAGGAGGATGGGGATTTACTTGTCGTAGGGCGCTTGGACACCAATCTACAAGCAGGCTCCCTCAAGGCATCAAGAATGCATGTAAATACCCATCTTGGGACTTTTCCACAAGGCATTGGAAATACATGTCCTTAGCCATCTTGGATCTTACCTAACTTGTGAGGATTTACTCCGCCTCTCCCTACACAACACCAACCTTTCTTCTTAAGGGGCTATAACAAGTGATTAAGGATTAGGTATGCATATACTAGTATCTCTTGTATTAGGAAATAATTATAACATTATTAACTGATATAAATGTTATTATTATTAACTGATATTAACTCTGATTCCCACTATTATTAACTGATATAAATGTTATAGCATAAATATCAGACCATATATTGGCCCCTTTATTCTTAATATCATTCAGATATAATATTCTGTAGATCAGAATTGATTCATATATTCATTACAGCATACTTTGCTGTCACATGATGCTTGCCAACATTATATATATATATGTATATAATTCTGATTCCCACTATTATTAACTGATATAAATATTATAGCATAAATATCAGACCATATATTGGCCCCTTTATTCTTAATATCATTTAGATATAATATTCTGTAGATCAGAATTGATTTATATATACATTACAGTATACTTTGCTGTCACATGATGCTTGCCAACATTATAATATGATTTATTTCCTACGATGAACATAGGTGATATATATATTCCTTTCTGATCTCTTCCTCAAATATCTTCTATATTCCCCCATTCCTTTCTGTCATCTCCTTCATATATCTTGCAATACCAAGGGGTCAGTTGTATCATAAAGGTCTTGTTGTATACCTCTCTATAATCGCATCACTTCATAATATAAGCAGATTGGTCTGTTAAGTAAATTGTACCTCTTCAAGATGTATGCAAATCAATTATTATACCAATTGCACCTTCCTATGGAAAACGGATTATTTATACAACTCTTGATTCAGTGACTATTTAATTGATTGGCTAGTTAGTTACCATCATCTTGTTGGCGATGACTAAGAAATAGTTCGTTGATAGTTTTACGTATTGCTTTCTATATCATCATTATGTGTAATTCTACCAATCTGCGATTATGTTAATAACTGCTTCTTGAGATGAATACTAGACTTCTCTTGATTGCTGTAGTTAGTCAATGTCCGTTATAATCACTTTTTATCATTCAAATTGCTGCTTCAGCAGTAACCGATGCCTGTCCAATACTAACCAAGATGCTTCTATTTTTGGATTCGATCATTTGCATCTTTGTTTTGGTCATCTATATGATTTATGTTTATCGGATTGTCTGCTGTGAGGTTTGATATTCTTTGACCGCTCCTTATAATATCAGTTCACATGCTAGCAGCAGTAGTTTATCTTTAACGTATCTTTCCAAGGTGAGTCTACTTGCAAATGGCACCTTCTAATAAATGATGCTTGTTATTATTTGCTGATCATATACTTCATACTACCTTTGACACTATACAAGCGAGTGTTCAAACAACAGTCCCCCCTTTCCCAAACTGGCCTGCGTGTTGTCAATAAGAATATATGGATAGAGGTCTATGACCTAATTCTTCGTGAATGATCCTTAGATTTATTATCTCAATTGTCTCTCCAGAGACTTCACAAAATTGAGATACTTAGTTGTCTTGTATTTATATTATGTTATAAGTGTTTATTTATTTTTATTTTATTTTATTTATTCTTTTTGCAAGAATGGAGTTCACACCCCACACTTGCTACGACTCACAAATAGATGGCCAAAATGATGTTGTAAACAAACGGGTGGAAGGTTATTTGAGAAATTATGTTGCTCTTCAATAGAAGACAGATCAAATGGATTCATTTGGGTGTGAATTTTTATAACATCACTAATCACATGTCAATTAAGATGATGATGTTCATTGTGTGTATGGTTACAAAACCTGAAGTTTTGTTGATCTCGTTCTATTAGATAGTTGGATCTCAAGAGTGAGTGACTTGATCAAACAGAGCCAAGACATTCTGAAGTCACTCAAGAAGAATCTTCATTAGGCTCAAAATAAAAAAAAAGATGGTTGCAAACTGCCTTAGGATCGAGAGAACATTTGAGGGTGGGGACAAGGTGTTTGTGAGATTTTAACTAGACGAACAATCTTTTTTAAAGGCAAGTGGGTTTGAAAAACTTGAGTTTCGTTTTCTTACAAAAATTATAGAAGGGTTTGTGGAGTTGCCTATGAGTTGGAGGTGTTGAGGAAAGTAAGATTCATGATATATTCCATGTATCTCATCTCAAAGGAGCACTTGGAAAACATATTGTAGATTTGTATGAGTTATATCCAATTGATGAAGAAGGCAAGCTAATTTCAATTCTCGAATTAGTCACGTATGTGAGGGAAAGCAAGCTGAGAAATAGAAGTACCAAGGAGTATTTGGTTCTGTGGAAATATTTTGTATTTGGTTCAATGGAAAATTTTTTCCCAAAAAAATGTAGCGTGGGAAGGCTCTTAGATATTGGAGGATCCAAATCTACAATTGCTCGAGGACAAGCAAGTTTGAGTCGGGTGGACTTGTTAGGTCTCATTTTCATTTTTCATCTAATGTAAGTCTGTAGATATTAGCAGTCTTCTTTGTCTCATGTCTCCCATGGTCCTATTTTGTTGATTGTTTTTCTCCATTGAGTATTTCATTCTTCCTAAATATGTTTCTCCTTTCTATTGAAGTTACAAACTTCTTTATCTTGTCATACCTTCCATCCTTCCCTACACTTTCCTTTGTATTTGTTGGACTTTCAGACCTATCTTATGAGCGTTCTAATTGCACAATCCTCGATGCCTTGACCTGTGGTTTTAGTCTTGTGGTATATCCAACTTCCGCACCCCAATATTGTTGTCTTTGGTTCTGATCACTTTCCAACTCCTCAATACATGTAATATTATTAATGGTGTGCTTTGGCACCATAATTCTCACAAGTAGGATCTTTCCCTCTTATAATCATCATTCAAATTTGTGATGTTGATTCACATTGTGGCCAAACTGTTGTTGTTGTGGTGGGTATAAAAGGGTGAACAATCTATTACTTTACAAAAACCCATATTTGGAAACCCATTGTACTTGTGTTCAATTGCAGAGATCAAAGGATGAAACCCCTTTGATCTCAAAAGTTAAAGGATAAACTCCTTTGGCTGGAGAGTGTTATCATTTAAAGGTTGTATTGGAGCTTTATCAACCGCGGATTTTGGTCACATTGCATTGTTTCAATTTGCTGTTGATGTGGGTATGAACATGAAAGTTTAATGCTGCTGTAATTGCCAATGTTGCAAACTATTTGAATATATTTCTGTCTTTATTTATAATAAGAGGAAGAGGGGAGTTACATTTATGATTTGCTGTTTGCTGATTAGAATGTGATGATAACAATAATGTATGAACAATGAATTAAATATGAGCTATTTAAGATCTGATTTAAATATTAGAATCCGATATTACAGTCCCAAATAGTTAGTATTTGTAGAGGTTAAAAATCAATTTTTCATAAGTGTTTTAATTGGGACATTACAGTTTGACATTGTATTGCAAGTTCTGTTCTTATTGAAGACTTTTGGAGGTCGCAACTTTGAAGTGGCTTATTATAATAAAGTATTTGCATCATGTTTTCTTTTGTATTCTTCGCTTATGCGAAGTAATTTTATTGCATTCTTCTTGTGTTGACTAGAGTGTTGACTTATTGAAGCCTAGTAGTATTGACTCGACTTACCACATCCTTCTTGTGTTGATGATTTAATATAGCCTACTTTTGTTGATTTGAATCCAACTCTACCTAATAATACAAGTTCATAACCACAAGTAACATTACCTCACATTCTCTGGTGACAGATAGTGATCCAGGCCTTGTTACAAACATGTGACAGCAATGATCTCCTATTCCCAACTCCCAATTTGATCTTCACCTGTAACTTGCTTCATTTAAAGGTCCCTTTTCCTCACAGGCCTGTTTGCTTCTGTTTGCTCTTAGGAGTTTAGAATTAAAGTCGAATTGATTCATTCTAATTTTAATTTAGTAACCATCTGATTAACTCTCATTTATACTAGCTGCTCTATTAAAAATTGTAAAAGCATCATTGTTGAAATGAGAGCATATATGGCTTTTTGAGCATCCATCATTATCATCTCATACAGCAGATTATCAAGTTCTTTTCCTTGAAACCATAGCATACATAGCAATATCATCTTGATAATACCTCCTCTTGCTAATAGAGTTGCCTTCGGCTGCCCAATTTTTCTAGGGGTTTCCGTTAATGTCAAACCTATTTAGAAACTATGTATGATCCTTATGTTTCTGAACAGGGAAGACACTAAATGCAGAGACATGTTTTGGGGATGGCAGTAACTGGAGGCCATTGTTTGGGGACAGCAGGGAGAGTGAGTACATTATTTTTTTTTACAAATAGGCAAAACATTTGAATATAAATATAGGAACTTATAACGACACTTAAATAAATATGGCAGTACATGAAAATAAAAAAATTAATTGACTCAAGTTTAAGCACATGATAATTAAGATACATCAAGATTCAAATGTGGACATAATGCATCAGGATTCATTCTTTCAAGCATAAAAACAATACAAATTTCTTTCTTATGAGAAAGTGGATATGCTTATTTAGGGGCAGAGATTACTGTTTCAAAAGGGCTGTAATTCGCCGTATTTGTGGGGGTAAGGATTCCCAGGAAACCTTGGAGCTATGTCTTTGTGCCTCTCTGAAAATCACCCATCGTCTCCTTGAGTTTATCTTGTTTAACATAATGACAATGCTGCATGCTTGAATTTGGTTTTTTTTTACTAGATACAAATGAATGTTTTATATCTTATGAAGTCTTAAATGTAGGTATGTTTTGAAATCTAATCATTACATGTTTTTAGGCCTTGGAAATGTTTGCTTGAGTGATAGATCAGTTTTTTGTTCATAGGTTATTTTGATTTTCTCAATTAGCGTTAAAATGTAACGCTTCATGATATTCCACTCTGTAAACCTCGGGCGGTGTTCTTTGCTTTTTGATGTGTGGATGTTTCCAAGGTTCTCTAACAGCTTCTTTTTTCTGTTAAGTTTTGGAATAATGAATCTTAAACAAAGCTGTAATTTAAAACTGAATTAGTTTTGCAGAATTAAACTGATATTGCATTTTAAGCTCTAATGTGTACCTCTTTCTGTGTTGCAGGAGGGAGAAATTGTTAGCACTGGTGGAGCTGTTTTTGGTCAAGAGCCTCAGACTGGAAATGGTACTACTAATTTTCTCCTAGAGTAGTTTGCTGCCATTTTCGTCATTAGTTTGAAGATTGATATTTGTGAAAAGTTTCAAGTCTCATAAATGAAGGACATGCCTTGCAGTTATTGATCTAGTCAGCTGTAGTCTTTGTTCTGATCAGTAGAAATAATTTACTAGTATCTGTTGGGTGCTGATCTAATGTTGCCTTTGATTTTGGTCCTTTTAGCAGGAGAACCTACAGAGAAGACACCACCAGCAATGGGTCAACTCTTGACTCCTGGTAAAACCTCAACCCCTCAACCAGGTTTGCTGGCAGAAGCTCTTGCTAAGCCTGAAAGTGATACACAATCAGTTGATTCTGCTACAACAAAAGAACCTGAAGTTATAGTTTCTTCTGAGTTGAATGGCTTAGCCAAAATGGAGCCTCAACGACCAGATCAGGATCCTCTGGCAGACTTTCTTCCACCACCTCCAACAAGCAAGTGCTCAGAGGAGCTACAAGTCAGTTTTATAATCTGTCTTTACCTTTTTGAAGTATTATGGACTGATCTTTCCTTATTGATGCGTGATTTCATACTTGTTGGTTTTATTGTATTTTGTGGGGAAGCCAAATAGGATGGTTATTGCAAATCTTCCAGAATATGTTTTATCTCATTTAATCATTCAGTTTATTATTTGCATGCAATTTTTGAACTGTTATTTATTGGAATTTGATGCTATGCAGAATAAGATCAATAGATACCTTATGTTAAAGAATGCTGGAAGAAGCTTCAATGAAGAATTGCGCAATTCAAAAGGTTATCGTAATCCTGACTTTTTACAACGGGCTGTCAAGTATCAGGAGATAGATCAAATTGGTAGCTGTTTCAGAAAGGATATATTTGATCCACATGGATATGATCCAAGTGATTACTATGATGCTTTGGGTAACTATTTTTTTGTACATTGAAGTTTTGTCTTTTTTTGGTGCCTTTATCTGCTAATTTTTAGTGAAATAAAATTTGCTCAAAGGCTTTCACAAACATCTATTATCTAGTCATTTAAAGATTTACATATGCTTTGATCATCGCCCTGAGAATATTTTCTCGTGATCAAAAGTAAAACAAATGTAGGACAATGCATTTGCATCAGTCGAATTAAATGATACTGTTATAAAGCTAGAAATATTACATACTCACCTGTAAAAGTTAGTTATTGTAATGTGTAAGTACTTAGCAGTAATTTTACAGGCATTAATTTGACTTTGTCTGAGCTTGTTACATATGACATGTACCATCGTTATTTTAAATTCTTAAAGAGGTGAATTTTTTAGAGATATTATTTGATAAATTCATTAATGTGTAAGCTATTGCTATAAAAGTTGTTATCTTTTATTGCCTTTGTATTTGGTTAAAAAAGCTTTCAAGGTCATTGTGCGACCAATCTACGGAGAAGTTAGCAAGGAAAAACATTTTCTAAAGTATACTATGCTGTCTCAAAATACAATTTTAAAGGATTACTACATTATTGGGTATTTATGTGTATAAACTTTAAGTTATTGTGGCACTAATTACACTGAGAGGTACAAATATGATGGCAGCAAGGGTTGGATTATATGGTGTGTGTGTGCGTGTGTTCAGAAAACCCCTTAACATAAATTTGACAATTATTTACAATTCAAATTAATAATTTAATATTATATTAAGAATTTCAAAAATACATAGGGTATCTAATTATTTAAATTATGTCTTTTACACTATGTTCTATTTTAAAAATTTACACCCCAAATAATGTAAAAGATATAATTTAAATACCTGAAAAATATATTTATATACTATATTTATATGCTAATTTTATATATCATTTTTATGCTGTAGGTAACTTGGGTAATGTACCCAAGACCCACAGATAAAAGGGTTGAAGCATCGGATTCTGGTAACTAGAGGCTCACTAGATCCTTAATCCTTTGAAAATATTTATCCATCTGAAATGTGTCAACCAAACTATTAAAAAACTTCTTAAATCATGCTACCCATTATTTACACGGGATAGAAGTATCATCTTGCTTCCATCATTACCATTTCTAGCCTTAGTAGTCTTACTTGTGACATAATAAACATTATTTGCAAAAGACGTTTCATGAGAGGAGGTCACCAAGGCACTGAAAAGGGGTTTTTTCAATAAATAGTTAGTAGTAGTATGAACCGTGGCCCCGGAAAGTGAGTGCGCATCAGCATTAGAAAACACATACCATCCTTCATGGAAGAATTTGAAGATTCGAACACCAATTCCTTAGGAAGGGGTTTAGTGACATGAAGAGATGCGCCCACAGAGTCAAAAGTATTAGTAAATGAATAATCAAGTGAGGTATTCGAGTGCACATCCTCCTCACAGTAAAAAATCAATAAGCTGGTTTTGACGTGTAGCTCCATTCCTCAAAGTAGCTTGCTTGTGATGAGGAGCTAAATAAGAAAACTTGGTGCATTTGGTAATCAATTGGCTTGTAGCAAAGCACAATCTGCATTTAAAAGACAATTCCTTCATGATCAATCTGTTGCTTCCAAACCTCGTTTCCCACTTTTAAACAAATTTCATCAAGTAATTTATTGGCTAAATCAAACCTAACAAGAATTTTTGAAATGGTGAAATGTCTAAACATACATGTGGGACAAATATTAATTTCCCAGAGAAGTTCCAGTGAAGGAAAGACATTCTGAAGTCCAAAACTGAAGACACCCAAACTAGAGAAACAAGGAAGGATTTGCGGAGAGGTTGAACTTTGGAAACCATTGTTCCAAGCCCAACAATGGCTTATCTTAGAACCATGAGCCACCCTTTAGCAATGTTTCCTATCTGAAGGTGATTTGCAGATTAGAAACTGACCTTCAGCGCACAGACAGATAGCTAAACCTTTTAACAGTATTTTCCATTGGATGGACAGCCATTCATGCAATTTTGCTTTTCCAGGCCAAAATATCAAACTTTGTAGATAAGGGTTCAGCCATTCTTCTGTTGCAACCATCTGCTGAGAACCTTCCCCAAAAAGCGCATTGTGAATATGCTTTGGTGAGAGATTATTGGTAAAAGACTGGAAGCAGTGGCACTTTTAACATTTGGAGCCTCTGGAAGAGTGCTAGTACTTGAATTTGTATCATGTTACATACCAGATTTTGAAGCCATTAAACCTTTAACCATAGGATTGCATGAATTGATTGTAGAACACAGGCTGGCAGCACACATACTTGACTGTTATAGGCTGCAATGTTTTCCCTAAGTACTGCGATTTAATTATCTGGAGCTGGTGCGAGGTTTCAGTACATGATTGGAGCCTTTAAATCTTGCTGTTCGCTTTCAATTGCTTCAGATGCAGCCCCGCGCCCTTACAACATGACATTCACCATAATAATATTGCTTCGACTGTCATTTTGGGCCTTCTGTTCGCTGTGACTACGACTGCATCTTTTGGGTTTGCGTCCAGAAGAGATACTTCACAGGGTTTGCATCCTGAGAGGTATTTTCCTTAGAAAAGCTTGCAGAGAAGAAATTCGATCACCAAAAGAATGATTAATTGTTCCCCATCGAACCTCTTTATAGAGCCTTAAAAAAGCCATCGGCTTTCTTCTAATTCTTTTATTTAGCAACTTAGGCAAATAATAATATTTGCCTCACATTTAAAAATTCACCCCCATGGTCTAGGAAAGACTTAAGTTGGCCCCTTTTTTAATACTTGCCAATGAATAATTAAATTCTTATTAAGAACAACCTTAGCTTTTTCGCCCCTTTAATATAATAATCATCTTATTCCCTTATTAAATTTGCCCTAGCCTCCGGGAATAAAAGTAAAGGCTAGCAAGATGATCATTAATTGAAAACTAGGAAAATTACAGGCCTCCCTTCCCGGGATTGCTTGTCCCCAAGAAAATATCAATCAATCCGCTGCTTCGCTTTGATATAAATACCCAAACACCACAAACAATGAAGCAACACGGTAGTGTGCATGTGTGACAATGCATCCAACAAATCAATACCCGTATCCCACACCACAATGTTAAACCCGTCATACAGGATGAAGAAGCAATATCTCTTTAAACCATCACCCCATACATCACTACTCAGCTGCAAGCGAATAACAACATTTATAGACCCTTCTCCATGAAGAATAATGCTCATGTATGATCCCACATGAGTATCCATAAAGTCAGATATCAAATGACGGTGCAATTCTTTGGCTACCAATGAATTGTCTGAATGTATACATTTATTAAATCCCGTTGTTAAGCATGAAGTATCATCACCTGAAGATTTTATATTGCTGTTAGCACCATGTACCCAGGCTGCCATATCATGGGTATAAGGAGATATGCTACTGCTGTCATAATTGGGATAATCTGATTTAATCCCATGCCTCCCAATGGTATTTTCATCATCAAGGTAGGCTTGCATACACTTGGCTGCCACCTCCTTTGGGTTATCATTTTTGGTAGCTTTCAACACAATTCGTTTACCTCTATGAGTAAACTCAAGCTCCATGCTGTTGAAATTCTAGACGTGTCTTCCAAGGGACTTTAGCCATTGTACTTCCAATACTATTTCGGTCCCACCAATACCAACCAAATAGTACTCATCATTAAATGTATAATCATCTAATTGTATGCCCAACTCTGGTATTTTCATTGTGCAACTGATTTTGGATCCATGCGTCAACATGATGTTGATTCCAAAAAAGTAGTCTAGTTGTAGTCCTTCCTTGACTAGAAAGTCCTCATCAATAAAGTTGTGTGTGGCACCGCTGTCCACCATACACACAACTCCTTGTCCTTTGACACTCCCTTGTAGTACGAAAATATGATATCTAGTCCCACCTGATAGGGATGCAAGGGGACCATTCGTCAATCATGCTCACTATCCTCATTGCTGTCCACATCAGAAACCACCTCAATAAGATATCCCTTACCCTTACCTAGACACATATGTCTTGGTTCTCAAGGTTCTTTGCAAGAAAATCAAAGGTTCCTTCTTAACTCATTTCCTGATTCTTTTTCTACCTTAAGAGACGTGAACTTGGGCTGATTAGGAGCCTTCCCATCTGATTCATCATCTGATTTTTGAGTCCTGATGTTCTTCTTGTGTGGTTGAGAAGGTGTGACCTCAAGATCAAGAGCTAACCCAAATGCATTATCTAGTGTTTTAGGCCTATGAGCCTTGACCAATCCCTTCAGTCTGTCACTTAATCCTTCTACAAAAAGCACCATGACTCTCCATTGTGACATATCTTGAACCGTAACTGAAATATTTTGGAACTCATTAATGTATGATTCCACATGTCCCACCTGTTTCAGTTGAGCCAATTCCTTGTAATTGACTTAAATATCTTTCCTGACAAAACAAGTAATCAACTTACTAACAAATTCTTCATAGGAGTGTATCATGGCATGATCTTGGGATACTAATCTTTGATGCCACCAGTCATGCACCACTCCCTCCAAGTGCATCGTAGCAAAGTGTATATCCTTATCTTCCTCCATGAGTTTGAGAGCTAAGAATCTATCTAATTTATGTACCCATAATCTGGATGTTAACTTTCCACTTACATCAAAGGTCAATAGTGAAACTTTGTTTAATGCATCCTTATATTCCACTGGTTGAGTGCCTTGCCTGACTTGCTCCCTAGGTCTCCTATCTTGCCTTTCCATACGACATCTAGCCTTGTCTTTCCATTGATTCATAAACTGATTCAGATTCATTGTCTTACATTAGGGGGAAGAGCTCTGTATTCATCATAGGCCACCATAGCATCATCAGTGATGCGTGTCTCCTCTTCCTCCACCTCTGGAATTGCTTCTTCTCCAGTTTGTCTAGATAAAAATATAGGACGAAGAGGTCGATCAGATCGTGTGCTCACTGTCCTAACAACATTAGAGGCTGTTCTTGAAGAACACGGGTTTACTACTAAGAGTTTGGGGGGGGGGGGGGGGAANGGGGGGGTGAATTAGTAGTAAATAAAACTTAAACTTTTCGTCCAATTCCAAACTTTATGCAGTTACTTCAGATTGTATTGCAAAACTAAAGCATCAAATGAAAGATATAAGAGAAGCAGCATAAGACCAAGAGACAGTGCACAAGAATATGACGTGGAAACCCAACAGGGAAAAACCACGGTGAGTAATGCTGCTAGGATCTACTGTCCTAATCTAGCCTCACGAATCTGAATCCAATTACAATATTTAAGGGCTTCAACCCTAAGGAGTCATCAAACCCCTCTCTCAGAGCACCAACTCCTATGAGCACCTACTCAATTTTTCTCAAGCACCAACTTTTACAATTTGAGCACCACTCAACCAGTTTAGATACAAAAATTCAGTGTTTACAAGAAACATGAGTAATTACAGACACTAATGAATTAGAGAATCTGTATTATCAAAATAACTCCTTTTATAACTTCAATCTTAACTCTTCTTGTAAACTAACTTCATTCAGCAAAACAAAAGTCTTCTATGTCCCAAGTTCAAGTTGAACCAATGACTGATATTTCTGCAAACTAAGTTCAACTAGAGATAACAGCAGTATATTCGTGCTGACACAATCTACTCTAGAACCAGTTTGAGATATTCTATATAAGTTATGCAGACTGGGTGTATTGGTTTCACATACAAATAGACTTAACTGGAAGCACAAAAGCTGTAGAATGCATCATTATTAAGCCACTGCAAATATCAGAGTTTTAGTCAAATTTGATTGCCTTTCTTCAACAGCAGATACTGATATATAATCGACACGGTTTTCAGAAATGCAGACTTTGATCATGCAAGCTCTCTTCTTTAAACTTCGTTTCCAAAACATTTGTCAACACCACCTTTTCAAACATACCAAACCTGCTCTGAAAATATCACTGCAATCCTGTTTTTCTCATCAACTTTGTTATTATTTTTAATTGAAAACAAGTCTCAACATTCAACACCTTTTATTATCAACTCTCTTACAAAATAGTTCTGTATGCTTTTGTGTGTTTCAACAGCATCTTCTTTATTCTATATGATAGCGCATTTTTCAGACACTCACACACATTCAAATCGATCGGAGATATATAATATTGTGATATTGCTATCAGGATTCAACTGTGTAGTTATTGAGTCAAACTCATTGACCCATAATTCATGAGTAGTGGTTCACATGAACCCATCTCTCATGAGAATGAATGGAACACTTAGCACTCATTGGATCTAGGTGATGCTCACAGAGGTGAAGCACCGGGACTTCCCGGCAGGTCACCCATCCCAGTACTACTCCAGCTCGAGCGCGCTTAACTACGGAGTTTCCTCCATGGTTAAACCCACTCTACTACACAGTTGAATCCTGATAGCAATATCACAATTTGACTTGCTGTGGAAAAATATCTCCTACTTATCGATATATAATATGTTTGTCAGTTCTAAACGAACACAGTTACAACCACTTAATTTCCAAAACTTGACAAGTGGCAATGGTCGGGTATTATTCAAAACCGACAGACTTAGTCTAGAAATCCTCTTTAATATCTACAGCCCAATAACAACACAATGATATAAGAGTATAAATGCGAATGAGTGAGTTATTTAGTTGCAACCGACTAACTGACTATCCACGGTGGCAGAACTTTCATTCAGAATCGACATGTGTAATTTGTGTTCAAACCCAATAGCTTTCCTGTGTGTCTTTGTTTCCAGAAGATGACAAAAACTTCAATAAATTGAATACCTGGAACTTTCGAACCATGTATTTTTTTGTTTATAAAACTTTGGCTCCCAAATACGTGTGGCTTCACATCTACGTATTTTGCACTGTCATTATTCTTTGAATAATAAAGTTCAACTTTTGTATTATGAGTCCCGAACAAAACCAAAATTGTTTGTGTACAGGTGTCAACTTAGTTTGCAAGATTTGGAACAACTGCCATGCCATGTTTCTATACCAATTTTATGCCAAAAACAAAGTGCGATATTTTGGAAAATGTCGTTTTATACAGGTGGCATTTACAAATGTTTATTTGTTTTCTTCTATGCGAATACAAACAATATCAAGTTATCAAACCTGCCGTGTATGTATCATTTAACAGACCCTCTTAGTTATTGCTGAAGTTGTTAGACATGGCAGATGCTTGAATGCTGACTTGGAATCCGATAACCACATATGCAGGTATACAAGCTTATATACATACATTTTTGTTCAACGTATTTGGCCTTGTAGATTTCAAAAACATATATCCAGCCATATCTGGTTGAAACAAATATTGTAGATGAAGATAAATATATCTGGATAGTAAAAGGAAGAGAACTGGGTTTATTTTGACATCAATGACACTTTGGTCCAACAGTTCTATCATGATTTCCACGTCCAACATCACTCTTGCTGTGATCAGTACTTGATCTTCGTGATCTTGCATGTTCCACTCTCATTTGACCCATGGCTGTAATCATACGATCCTGAAACAGCTGTAGCATTTTCTGCTGTTGCTGTGCAAAGGTGGCTAGGAAATCATTGAGCTTCTTTTACCCATCTTTGTTTCAGCTGGGTTAATTTCAGCTCCTTCCTGCTGTCCTGGCCTGCTTCTGGTTTAATATCTATGTGGTCCTACCTCTCTATGGTGCATAGAGTCAATTCAAACTGACATGCAATAACCCACTTTCACAAATTGATCACAAGTGACATGCAACCATCTAGGTATCCACCAAGCTGACAGGCAACACAAATCTACTAACCAAGACTGCTCGGAAATAACATGCGATGGTAACCCTCTTCATAAGCTGCTCCCAAAAGGACATGCAATCATTTGGGTATCAACCAAATCGCCATGCAATAAACATCCGACACACATGCAGCTGCAAAACCCTAACAGGCTCGCAAGATCACCATCTCTAATACCACTGAAATATTCTTACTGGTGATTTCTTAAAGGAAATACTTAAATTTTATGAATTCATCTCTAATAACACCAAATCGCCACAGAATGTGGAAACTTTGAACTTTACACCAAATTATCGAGAATTTTCTTATTTGCAAGAACCCGTTTACAGTATAAAACTGGTAAAGATTTGATAGAACTTCTAATTTTTTATTGTTCACAGCCGTTGGAAAATACAATGAATTTGTATGATGTTACATACCAGATTTCGAAGTCATTATACCTTTAACCATAGGATTGCATGAATTGATTGTAGAACCTAGGCTTGCCGCACACATACTTGACTGTTATAGGCTGTGATTTAATTACCTGGAGCTGGCCTGAAATTTCAGTCTCTGATTGGACTCTTGCTGTTCGCTTTCGATTGCTTCAGATACAGCCCTACACCCTTACCACAAGACATTTGCCATAAGAATATTGCTTCAACTGTAATTTTACGTCTTCTGCTCACTGTGACTACCATTGAATCTTTTGGGTTTGCGTCCAGAACAGATAGTTCACAGGGTTTGCATCCTAAGAGGTATTTTCCTTAGAAAAGCTTGCAGAGAAGAAATTCGATCACCAAAAGGATGAATAATTATTCCCCATTGAACCTTTTTATAGAGCCCAAAAAGCCATCAGCTTTCTTCTTCTAATTCTTTTATTTAGCAACTTAGGCAAATGATAATATTTGTCTCTGTAGGACAAAAAATTAAGCATCAGAACATAAGCATGAAAAAGGTCAACCACGAAACCATAAACTTCATGCAAACTAAAAATCCCTAATCTACCATTAAAGCCATTGAAGTAAAGTGCATAAAAACATAAGTATTAAACTAAAAACACTCCTTTAATGTAGCTCCAATGTTTTCCTTTCTTCTCTATTATGAAATGTTGCTCTTGAATTGACAAAATGCACTCGTATGATGAAGCAAATGGACAGAGTAATGACGAGAATACTTGGAATGTGGTTAGCAAATGAAGAGAAATTGATCTCAATTTATAGAGGTTTGAATCCAAATCTCCAATTTAGCAAATGAATGTGCAAATAGGAATTTGTCATAATTATGATATGATTGATTACACAAATTGGAAGTGAGAAATCAATGCACAAATTAGGGGAAAATTGGAAGGGAAAGATGAAGCAAAATTAGTGAAAAATGGGAAGGGAAGGTGTAAGCAATTAGGAAGCTAAATTTTAAGAATTGGAAGCACAATTAAGGGAAATTTGAAGAGTGACTGAATTTTGAATTTAAAAACTCATTTATTCCCACAAAATGGAAATTAGGATTTAGGAATTAATAAAATCCCATAAATCAAAAAGTTAGCCAATTAATTAATGTCAAATTAATTAATTGTGAAGACTAGGAAAAAGGGATAAATAAAAGCATGTTTATTTATCGAGGCTTAGGGTTAGGGATAATTTTAGGGTTATTTACCCCTAAAGAGGGCGAATTAGTTGATTTGACCGAATTGATGATTTTGATGAGACAAAAGAGCTATTTTAAAGGTTTTGATGAGGAATTGGACTGATTTTGATAAGGTTTTGATAATGTTGATAAGGATTTGAACATGATCAAATAGGTCAAAGCAATTAGGGTTATGATGCAAATTAGGGACGCAAATCAATGATGATAACATGGAAGAATGACATAATATCAGTGAATGATAAAGATCAAACACGTATAGAGGACACGTTAAAAAAAGGGGGCCATAGGCGTGAACCATATTTGAGTGTCTACATTTTGGCCCTCTTTGATACAATGCGTTTCTGAGCGTAAGATGACCCAATAGATTGACAGAATGAAGGTAAGATGCCCCCTACAAAAATTGGGCCGAAATTGACATGAGGACAATTTTTCGAAAAAGAAAAAGATTGCAAAAGATTGACGGAAGAAGAGTTAGTAAAAAGCATAAATTAGATGGAGAAGAGTTAGTAATGATGAAATCTTGCTTTCATAAGTGCACTTTATCTAGAGAGCTTTATTTACTATGGAAAAAAGATGCATCGCACCATGACATAGAAAGTCAGGGTGATAATGCAATCCCTTTGCGTAAAAACAAACACATTGCAAACAAGGAATGTTTCCATCCATCCTGAAGCATTGACATATGTGCCCCAGAACTTTATGAAAAACACCCAGCAAACAGAAGACAAAAAACAAAAATAAAGTACCATAAACCATCTCAGCCATTCTCATCATTCAGTGATATCCGTGAGTAGCATATGAACATGACCAAATGATAAATCAATAAAAGATGACTCACTGAACCAAGCAAGTCAACAACCATTCTGATCTTGTTGTCAAAGTTGATAGTTTGTTTGATGATGATGATAGTGTTTGGTTTCAAGAACGAAGTACCCCGTCTAAGGCAAATACCGTCTGGTTTCAAGTATACCACACCCAGGACAAGACAAAATGACAAGTTTGTTAAGTACAATGTTTGACAAGTCTTCAAATTATGTTAGCTCTGATGTTTGTCTTGTCACAAGGGACAATTTATTGATGACAACAAGCGATTATGTACATGATGAGGAAATGAATTGAGTGTCACAAAATGACATTTGTTGCTTTGGATTTTTGATGATTTTCTACTTTCTAGGATTTTTGAAATATTCGATTTTTTTGTGCTTTTTCTTAGGACATTTTATGCTTTTTAGCTAGGATGCCGCTTCGGGTTTGGGTTCAAGTTTGAGTACGATGGACTGGTTCGCCAGTACGGCAAAATTTTGAAAAGGGGTTTAGGTTCGGGTTCGTTAGTACAAAAATGTGTAAAAATTATATGTATATATATACATATTTATGCGGCCTAGAAGCATGAGTTAAGATTAGAATATCACAAAGTATCATAAAAACATTTAAACAACAAAAACACTTGTAATCATAAGTATAACATCATGAATCATGATCATACCATCATATAGTGACATATACTTCAAGTTTAAGTTCAACATCAAAGATTCAAAACATTAAAATTAAATCATAACATCAGTTCAAGTATCATTGTTTGAAGTTCAACTAACGGATTAAAAATTTATTGATATTCTATTCTTCTTCATCATCTTCTTCTTCTTCATTGGCATTAGTTGAGTCACAAATAGAGCTAAGGCCAATGGGATCTGTTGCACCAATAATAGTATTGGCGTCAAAATCTTCACATTCATCAAGTGCAAGCCGAGAAGTGGAAGCATCCAAGTCCGCAAGCTCTACATTTATATCCCACCTCTTCGTCTCCCCCTCATTGTATTCTTTACTCTTGTGTGAGATGAGACACAAGTTGTAATGCACAAATACCAAGTTCTCCGCTCTTTTTGATTGCAACCTATTGCGCTTCACTGAGTGGATGAACAAATATGTGCTCCAATTTCTTTCTGTTGCAGATGAACTAGCAACCTATGAAGACAAGACAAAGTAAACAATTAAAATAAAATTATTAATCTTATAAAATAAAAATTACTTGCTAGTCATGAAAATAAAGTAAACTAATTATAAAACTTACTTGTGATATAATTTTGATTGCAAGGGGCTGCAACATTTGGAATCTTTGGCCATGGAAGTACCACCAACTATGAGCATCCTTCCTAAACCGATGACGAAGAGCATCATTACTTAGACCTCTTGCATTCACAAACTATATGAACTCATTCGTAATCACATCTCGCATATCATCTTAAGGAAGAGTCTTTAAAATGCTGCCTTGTACCCATCAGACACTTCTTCATCTCTATAGGGTGGCGGCCTTCCTGGTTGATCAGTATAGTATTTGGGTGTCAATGCATAGGCAAGCAAATGTACAGGAGCGATCATTTTGATCTGTCGTTCTACAACAATTGCTTGCAATTGTTTGAAGGTCTCTTGGGGATCTTGCTCTTTTTCATTTACAATTTGCTTGATCTTCTCAAGCATTGTGTCTATGCCATCATAGATCTCTCCAAGGTACGGCCTATCCATGTTAGTGTACCTAAGCATGCTCATAATGGGCTTAGTGAACTTAATGAGATATTCCACACGTTCCCACCACGAGCCATCCAATATCCTTTGCTTTATTTTGGTTGCCCTCTCATTGTTGCTTTGCCTCCATATAGGCCAATTGTTGCTGATTACCATATTGCAAAGTGCCTCTTTCACTTGCACAAGTCATTTCAAGACGATTAAATTTGATGCGAAACAAGTCTCAACACCCTGTAACATAAATTAGAACAAAAAAAATACAACTATTAGATACATACTTCAAAACAAAATACACATTACACAATCAAAATACGAAAATCAGAAATTGTAAGATACTAATTTAAAAATAAATAAATTAAATTACTAACTTGAGTTCAAGTTCAGTTACCTTCAGTAGCTCCAAACGTGAGAACATTCTGAATATTCCTTGAGTCATGTGGTGGTTTGTGACGAACATCTGGATGTCCTCAGTCTTTGCATACACCTCTTTGATCCACCCAATTTTGATCCCAATCTTTTTAGCATAAGATTGTGTGAATGGACCGCACAAGGTGTCCAAAACATATGCTGATATCGCTCTTCAACCAACAAACCAGCAGCTCTACAATTCTTTGCGTTGTCTGTTATGACTTGGACAACGTTTCTAACACCCACTTGTTCAATGTCAGAGATGGATATTAGCAATAAATGGCCCATCTTTTACTTGCCCCACACAATCCATGAATTTAAAAAACATTGCCCCTTTAGGGGACACCGCCAAGACATTGATCAAGGGACGATTTCTAGCATCTTTCCACCCATTTGAAACAATTGATACCCCTGTCTCAATCCATGAATCCCTTATGGGCTTCAATTGATCATCAATCCCCTGCATACACCTCTTTGATCCATCCAATTTTGATCCCAATCTTTTTTAGCATAAGATTGAGCGAATGGACCGCACAAGGTGTCCAAAACATATGCTGATATCGCTCTTCAACCAACAAACCAGAAGCTCTACAATTCTTTACGTTGTCTGTTATGACTTGGACACCGTTTCTAACACCCACTTGTTCAATGGCAGAGATGAATATTAGCAATAAATGGCCCATCTTTTACTTGCCCCGCACAATCCATGAATTTAAAAAACATTGCCCTTTAGGGGACACCGCCAAGACATTGATCAAGGGACGATTTCTAGCATCTTTCCACCCATTTGAAACAATTGATACTCCTGTCTCAATCCATGAATCCCTTATGGGCTTCAATTGATCATCAATCCCCTTGACCTCTTGATCCAACAAGGTGGTCCGTACTCTCTCATAACCGGGGCCCTTATACCCTCTTGGAGCTTCATTGG
>MU228229.1:100654-132524 GCA_018584345.1 Thuja plicata
GGCTTCAATTGATCATCAATCCCCTTGACCTCTTGATCCAACAAGGTGGTCCGTACTCTCTCATAACCGGGGCCCTTATACCCTCTTGGAGCTTCATTGGCACTTTTCAACATCTTCTAATATGGAGAGCGAACAACTCTAAAAGGAAGCCTATTTGCATACAAGCATCTTGCCACAACAATGTCGGCAATTTATCGACTCTGATTTTGAAATGCAGTTACTAGTGGTCCCTTTCTTTTGTGTGTAAGGGGTGCTTCACTTTCAGTATCACGGGCAGCTGAGGTAGTATAAAATGGGTGATCTTCTATCACAACATCTGTAGAGGGGGGTTGCATTCCCTTTGCTTTTTTTTTTTACTTTTACTGCCAGTGGCTGTAATTTGTCTACTACGTTCTTCTCTCTTCTGCTGCCTCATGCTCTGCGATATATTTTAATACTTTTGCATTTGGTATAGGCACACCTTTTTTTCTAGGGCATTTCTTGACTCCTCTTCCAGGGTATCCACACAAATGGCCTACCACACGGAAATATAAACTATTCCATTCTACATCACAACCCCGACATTTCCAACGAAATGCACCACCTCTTGGAAGGGGTCTTACAATATCAACATACTTCCACAAAGGAGAATCAGAAGGGGGTTCTACTCTTTGTTCAATATTGCCTACTGAGGAAGAGGTAGATGCCATTGTAGTTCCTTTTCCTATGACAAGAAATTGTATACATATTCAATATAAAAACAAGAGAATGAAAAATTCTAGAAAAAATTGGTAGATCTTATGGACAATGAAAAAAAAATGCTTAAACAAAAACAAAAATCAAATGGAACAAGAACTTACCTCTTCCACTCATTGTAAGCTTGCAAAGGTGTAGAAATGAGGCACAAACACTTGAAGAAGGTCCACAAATCAATCTTCCAACTCCTCCTTGCACAACCAAACTCTTTCTCAACCACCTATTTCCTCTTGCTTAAGACAAAATAACCTATTTGCACACTACAAATGAGAATGAGAAGTCAACATAAGCCTTTCAAATCCACTTTTTAGGGTTGTGGATGTCAAAAAATTATAAATTATGCAAAAAAAGTCTTAAACTCCTTTCGTGGGCCCAAGTTCGGCGAAGTTCGTCCGCAGTTTTTTCAGGTCATTATGCAAATTTTTTTGGATTTTTTGAGGTCTTTATGCAGTTTTTTGGATTTTTTCAAATTTTTAAAATTTTTCAATACATTAATATTTACTTGAGAAAGATGTATTGAATTGCCCCCAGTGTCTAGCAAGGCAAGAAAGTTCTGGGTTGATGGATAAATGGACTCATAGATGGATGAAAGCCAAAGGTTGCGTATTATGTCATTAAAGCTATTCGGGTTGCCAAGGACTATCCAAGCAATGGGATAACATGTTTTGGCCAAGCTAGGGGAGTGAAAATGACAAGATAGGGTAATGATATGTTGTGTTGATCGACATCAAAACATAAGCATGAAAAAGGTCAACCACAAAACCATAAACTTCATGCAAACTAAAAATCCCTATTCTACCATTAAAGCCATCATAAAAACATAAGCATTAAATTAAAAACACCCACTCAATGTAGCTCCAATGTTTTTCTTCCTTCTCTATTATGAAATGTTGCTCTTGAATTGACAAAATGCACTCATATGATGAAAGCAAATGGACGGAGTAATGCCGAGAATACTTGGAATGTGGTTAGCAAATGAAGAGAAATTGATCTCAACGTATAGAGGTTTGAATCCAAATTTCCAATTTAGCAAATGAATGTGCAAATAGGAATTTGTCATAATTATGACATGATTGATTGCACAAATTGGAAGTGAGAAATCAATGCAAAAACTAGGGGAAAAGTGGAAGGGAAAGGTGTGGCAAAATTAGTTGAAAATGGGAAGGGAAGGTGGAAGCAATTAGGAAGCTAAACTTTAGGAATTGGAAGCACAATTAGGGGGAATTTGAAGAGTGATTGAATTTTGAATTAAAAAACTCATTTATTCCCACAAAATGGAAATTAGGATTTAGGAATTAATAAAATCCCATAAATCTAAAGTTAGCCAATTAATTAATGTCAAATTAATTAATTGTGAAGACTAGGAAAAAGGGATAAATAAAAGCATGTTTATTTATCGAGGCTTAGGGTTAGGGATAAATTAAGGATTATTTACCCCTAAAGAGGGTGAGTTAGTTGATTTGACTGAATTGATGATTTTGATGAGACAAAAGAGCGATTTTGAAGGTTTTGATGAGGAAGTGGACTGATTTTGATGCTTTTGATAAGGTTTTGATAATGTTGATAAGGATTTAAACATGATCAAATAGGTCAAAACAATTAGGGTTATGATGCAAATTAGGGACAGGAATCAATGATGATAACATGGAAGAATGACATAATATCAGTGAATGATAAAGATCAAACACACAATATAGAGGACACATAAGAAAAAGGGGGCCGTTTTTAATAATTGCCAATGAATAATTGAATTCTTATTAACAACCATAGCCTTTTTCCCCTTATATTTAATTATCATCTTATTCCCTTATTAAATTTGCTCTAGCCTTCGGGAATAAAAGTAAAGGCTAGGAAGATGATCATTAATCAAATGCTAGGAAAGAATATAGGGGAGGGGTACTTGGAGACACTAATTTTTGTTTAATATAATTTAATAATTTTTAGAAAATATCATGACATGGAACATTGAAAACAAGAACAGTGGTGAAGTTTAACATTAACTTTAAAGTTTAAATACACAAATGTGAAATGTCATTGTGTAGAAGAGTCAAAGTTCAAAACTCACAATACATATTTCATATTAGATTATCATTACATATTTAAATTCAAAAATATTGGTAGTTTGATGTTGATACACATGCCAAATGATATGAGATGAGTGGTTATGAGAAATTTTGTACTGTTTTTCTAAGGGTGGAGAAGGTTTGCATAGATGTGTCCCTATAAGATATTTGAGAAGGTTGGAGATGCTCAGTGGCTTCCATTATTTCTAACATTTGATTTGATGTTATGCAAAGATCTCTTTTACCATTGTGTTGACCTCTTTAAAAGAACAACAATTAGTAAATCATAATACTACTAGAAAATAATTCTAAATCATTGACGAGTCTTTCTAGAGAGGCAATCAAGTAGATTGATCAAAAGACTATTGTGGCTATCATTATCATTACTATAAGTAGTAATGATTTTGCAAGGGCTATGATAAAGGATAAGAATTAGAGTTTTTTATAACACCTTATGCCCTATGTTTTTGGGCGGAGACGTCAATTTCTGGTCGGGAGACAGTGGGAGACGACAACCAGAAGAACCCTGTGCATTAGGATATTTTCAGGGCATCTCCAGTACTGGAGTTGCGTCTCTGGTATTGGAGGTCTTTGAGACGCGTCTCAGGGGGTAGGAGATGAGTCTCTTGATAATTATGAATAAATGCTTGTTGATTTCTAGATCATCCATTATTCACAATCTTGTTTACATTTATCATGCACCTCTCCTTTTGGAAATGGAAAAAATTTACTCTCTAAATTATGTCATTAAATGTGGTGCATTGTATGTTGGTTTCTTGCAGCACCGAGGCTTGAAAGTAAACACAAATATAATGAATGCCATGCTTACCACCATGCAACATCACATTTTGATGATTATGGCAGACCTTGCTTCTGCAAATTGCTGCGAATTAGCCAAGGTTAACTGAAGCATTGGAGACTTGTGAGTGTAAGATGGTAAAATTGTGAAATCTGTGAAATTTGATGTGGGGCATGTCATGCTTATAGTTGTGGGGCACATAAAGCAATTTGTTTGTTTGCATATGGAGTTCACAGTTCACACACTAGAGGTGAAGATGCTGAGTTGAATTGCAAAGCATATGGAAAAAATTAAAAATTAAATGGGAAGTTGGGAGAAAGGAAAAACACTAAAAGAGATAGGGCAAAATACTATAAATGAGAGTACATTACTGTACACAAGGAATAATTAAAATTTGGAGGTGTGTATGAATATCAATATATAGACCAAAGAGTTTCATTATGATTTCGGAATCCTGAACATATCTCTGGTGCAATTGTGCTGCTAAAACACAAGAAGGATATCATGGTGTCATGCTTAGCTCACAAGGTTTCAAAATTCAGTGAACTTCAAAGGAATTGTAAAAATTAGTTCTTATTCATGCTCGCCCTAATATTTTTTTGGATGCTCTTAACCCTCTCTTGGCACCTCCCACTTCTTTCTTTTTCCTGTTGATGTGAGTTTTATGCCACCGCAACATGCTGAATCGAAGACTCAATATTCCAAAGTGGAATATCAAATTTCCAACTCTCTTGAACAAAGACATCACGTATACTAAAGATTGCAAGAAAAGATCATCGAGATGACTCCAAGGTTCCTTCAAATGGTGGACTTAACTCAATTGTAATGATGTGATATGCTGGTTTCACAAGGGGACTTACGCAAGCTCACTAAGATGTATCAACTTAACTTGCGAATGATATGGCTTCACAATGTGCAATAAAAACATTATGACTTCAACTTGCAATTAACTTAAACTTACGAATCTAAACTACCTCTACTTCTTATGCTAGGATATAAGAACTTGTGAATATCTTTGAGACTCTAGTAGGGTTTAGTTCACAAGGTCTCAAAATTCAATGAACTTCATAGGAATTGTAAAAAATAGTTCTTATTCATGTTGTATTCTACCTAATAATTTTTTGGATGCTCTTAACCCTCTCTTGGCACCTCCCACTTCTTTCTCATTCCTGTTGATGTGAGTTTATGCCACTACAACATGCAAAATCGAAGAATCAATATTCCAAAGTGGAATATCAAATTTCCAACTCTCTCTTGAACAAAGACATCACGCATGCTAAAGATTGCTAGAAAAGATCATTGTGATGAGTCCAAGGTTCCTTCAAATGGTGGATTTAATTCAATTGTAATGATGTGATATGCTGGTTTCACGAGGGGACTTACACTAGTTCACTAAGATGTATCAACTTAACTTGCAAATGATATGGCTTCACAATGTGCAATGAAAATATTATGACTTCCAACTAGCAATGAACTTAAACTTACGAATCTAAACTACCTCTTCTTCTTATGCTAGGATGCAAGAACTTGTGAATATCTTTGAGACTCTACTAGATATTGTATTGTCATCAACTCCACCAATCTAATGCAATCTTCTAAAGTATGTTTGAAAGATGTTTAGATCACTACCATTTCATCAACTCCATCTATAGATGCAAATCAATGAACAAGTACTAATTGAAGTTAAGCTTATGATAATCCATTCGACCACGCAAGGTGTACTTACAAGCAACAAGTAGCTAGTGGTTTGGTCTGAGCGAGTTCACCAAAGATGATTCCACAATAGCTTTCATCCAATCTAAACTAATTGAAGCGAATTCTAAAACTAAATGCTTGAAAACAAATTCTAAAACTAAATGCTTGAAAACAAATTCTATTCTAAGTGAGGAATGCAAAGAACCATGCAATACTCCAAATTGATCACAAATATCTACCATGCAAACACAACAAATATCCACCATGCACCTGTGTTTTCTTTTATGACCTTGTAGAACCTTTGGGTCGACTCCTTGTCCTTTTCATTGTCATTTCTCTTCACAATTTCTACACTTTCAACTGGTTGAGCAACTGTCGTTTGTCTCTTCTTTATCCTTTCTATCAACCATGAGGGTGCGATAAGCTCTCTGAATTTATCTTCTTCGTTTTCTTGTCCTTGGTTTTGGTTTTGTACTTCCTTGTTGACATCTTCATTTGCGTTTACCTCTTGAGGTTGAACTTCACCATCATCTGAAAGGGTCTCTATGTCAATAATTTCGTTCTTCTCATCATGATGCTTTTCATTCCCTTGGTGCGAATCTACCTCTTGCCCATTCGGATCCAAACAAACGTAGTTGGAACTCTTACTTGCTTCTGAATCAATTGTAGCTTGGGCCGACACCTCATTTTTTGGTATGGAAGTCGTGTTTACTTGCTTCGAGAATGTACTAACTACCATAGGCGTTTGCTTCTTTGAAGGTTGCTGCGTACCCGTGTCCTCTTTTCTTTTCTTCCCTTCCCTTTGGTTTTTTTGAGCCTTGTCATTTATCCTTGTCACTATTTTGGCTTTCCATCCTTGTACTCATTTCTTGTGGTTGCTCACTTGATTCTTCCTCAGGCTCTTCTACATCCTTCATTAATTCGTATGTCAAAGGTTCTCTTGCTTGTAGTTTTGCCACTTGCTTGTTCAACCATGCTTCAGTAAATGTTTTGACTGTCACCATAATCGCCTCGAAGCTTCCCTCATCTTTATCTAGCCAATCAACATGGGGTATGCTATCCTTTCTTGCTATCTCATAGTCTGCTTGAAGACAATTCCCATCATCTTCAATCTGATCAAGAATTTGGAACCACTTGGTTGCATGAAGCAGTGCCAGTGACGTCCGAGAAAAAAGATCTCTTAATTTCATGATCATCAGATGCATTTGTCCAATGATCTTCAATATGCGCAACATGCTTATATCTTACTCCATAGGCTCTTTTGATTTGATGGTATGGGTCAAAATGGGATCTTCCTTCATATAGACCCAAAGAATAATGCTCAAATTCTCTCTTTGCTGTTTCTGCTACTAGGAGGGATGGACAAGACTCTGTATCAAGATTGAGTGGAAACGTGACCCCTGGTCTATGCTTGTGCTTTAGAATCTTGTCATATGTCACCAACTGTCTTGCAACTTCCATGAGCACTAGCTTGTTCGATGAAAACCTTGGAACTGTAACTGAGCATACCACGACACATACTTCTTTACAAACTCTTCTACCTCTTTTGCTAATCTCTTGCCAGGCGTGCCTTGTAGTACTCTTATTGTGTGCATGGCGAAAGCGTCGTTTGCAATCTTGAACCTATCCTTGTTTTGAAGTTGCACTTGTGGATAGCAGTCGTACATCATATATTGTCTTGATTATGTTTTAACTACACCCAAACATTCCGATCCTTTGTACTTGTGCACCCACAACATCATGTAGATCATGTATGAGCTCACGTAGAACCCTTTAGACTTCGCCATAGTTTTTTAATTGCATATCCAAGTTGTCACTAAATATTGTTGCCCAATCAAATCTTTCATTTGAGTTGATGATGCGCTCAATGAAGTAGCACATCCATGGTTCGAATAGTGCTCCTTGTGGACACCCCATCACTCGATTCAACATGATTATAAGATCACCTATGTCTTCTTTAAAGTCTACCTTTGTCAACTTTGGTAACTTGGCATTGTGTCTCCTCGATTCCAACCATTCTGTTGACCAATGTGATGTAATTATTCTCCCTTTTGTCAAAATCTTTAATAGTGAGTTCCTGCGTTTTGATTATGCCATCTTTGTAAAATGGAATATTGAATGCGTCCCTTGTGTCATCCGATGTGAATGCAACCACAGGCGTTCCTTTTGGAGTAAGTACTTGTCTTGTGTCAATATCATATCTTCCGATGCACTCAACTATTAGTTTGGGCCACTACTTGGCTGGAGGAAATACAACTACTTGAACTATGCCGCTTTTTACTATCATTTTTGGCCTTGGTGATGGATTATGCTGGAACTCCTATCCTTATTGAATTCATATTGTACGGGCCAAGATTGGTGTTATTGACCTTCCATTTAGTTGTGAATTTTGATTTCGGAAGCATATTGTAATGAATTCTGTCTAAGTCTGTACTGAAAGATGACTGTAAAGTTCTAACTTAGGAGGTCAAAATTGCTTTTGTTTATTTTTAAAACTTCCACGATGAGGGACTCTTGTTGGTAGTTTAGAAGTTTTCACAATAATAATATAACCAATGAATAACATCCAATAAATTATTCTGAAATGTGTAAGAGTATTGTTTTCGAACAAAAATCTTTATTCTACAATATCACCAAATGTGCCCATACTCTGTTTCCAGATCCTTAATACATGTAATGGTAAGTCCTTCCATCGAATCAAGTATTCTCTGATTGCCCTGTTCCGCAGCTTCCTCTCTCTGATCTCGATCACCTCAGCTGGCACCAAAACCAATTTACCCTCATCGATTGGGGGTAGTCCAATTGAAGGGATTATCTGCTGTCCTATTGCCTTCTTGAGGCAAGACACATGAAAAACATTATGAATCGGGCATGGGTTGGCAGCTCGAGCTCATACGCCACTTCACCCACCCTCCTGGAGATGTGGTAGGGACCATAAAATCTGGGCTTGAGCTTTTCCGATCCACTCTCCTTCAGAGAACTCTGCCTGTATGGCTGGAAACGAAGGTAAACCAAATCCCCCGCCTCAAAAGTCCACTCAATCCGGTGTCGATCAACATACATCTTTTGCTGATTATGTGCCCTTTGAATGTTCTCCCTGAGAGACTTAAGGATATCCTGATGGTCCTGTAGCCAGTCTCTTGCAATCGGCGCCCTGCTGTCCTAAGGAGTCAAGTCTATGAAAGATAATGGCTCGCTACCATAGAGAGCTCGAAATGGTGACATGCCAATAGTCATATGGTAGATGGAGTTGTAGCAAAACTCCCCCAAGTACATTCATCTGACCCAGGTCCTCTACTGCCCCGCTACGTAATTTTGGAGATAACCTTCTACCCACTTGTTCACGATCTCCGTCTGGCCATCCGTCTGCGGATGGTAACTGGTACTGGGAGTCAATTCGGTGCCTGGCAATATGAATAACTCCTGCCAAAAGGCGCTGAGGAATTTACTGTCCCTATCACCATTAATGGTCCTGGGAAGAACATGCAGCCTGAAAACCTATCGGAAGAATAATTCAACCACTTGTGCAGCTGACCAATCTGTTGAAATGACAAAGAAGTGAGAAAACTTAGTAAGTCTGTCCACCACCACATAAATGCTGTCCCGGCCCTGTACTCTCGACAAACCTGTAATGAAATCCATCGAAATACCTTCCCACTTCTGGGCAAGAATGGGTAGGGGCTGCAGTAAACCAGCCAGGTGCTCGTGTTCAGACTTGTTCTGCTGACAAGTCTGACACTCTCTGACATGTTGGAGGACATCGTCCTTGAGGCCCTTTCATGAGAACCTCTCTCTAACCTGCCGGTAGGTTTTAAAAAAACCCGGATGTCCTGTTGTGGGTGCATCATGAATAACCCTCATTATCTTAGCTTTAAGCTTAGAATCTGGCACTAGGTAAATCCTGTCCTTATAGAAGATGATGTCATCCATTACCTTGTACCTGCTATCTGGAAGCTGCCTGTCCAAAATCTGACATGCTTTTGTATTCTTAGAATACTCAACCAGTAAGTGGGATTTCCAATCTGCGGAAATCTCGGATAGAACACAACAATTTGCAACTAAAGGTCTCCTAGAAAGTACGTCAGCCACAATGTTATTCTTGCCCTTGACATACTCAATGTCAAAATTGTACGCCTGGATCTTACTAACCCACTTCTGCTGTCTCTCGTTCAACTCTTTCTTCTCTAGGAAGTACCGCAAGCTGTTGTGATCCGTTTTAACTGTAAACTTGCCACCCACCAGATACTGCCTGAATTTAGCTAAGGCGTGCATGATGGCAAGCATTTCCTTGTCATAGGTGGAGTACAACCTCTCGTTGTCCTTAAGTTTTCTGCTCTCATAGGCTATGGGATGCCTGTCCTGCATCAATACTGCACCAATTCTGTAACCTGAGGCATCACACTCTAAAACAAACGAACGAGAGAAATCTGGTAGTGCTAGAACCTGACATGTGGTCATGACAGTCTTGAGTCTATCAAAGACTACCTTTGTCTCATCTGTCCACCTGAAAGCCCCTTTCCGAGTAAGATCGGCGAGGGGTGCTACTCCCTGAGAGAATCCCTTTACAAACCTCCTGTAGTAAGAACATAACCCAAGGAACCCTCTCAAATTTGACACATTTTGTGGTGGTGGCCAATCCCGGATTGCCTGTATCTTCTCCTGATGGACCTTGACTCCATCTGCCCCTGTCACATGTCCCAGGTAGAGGATCTCAATCAACCCAAACTCACACTTAGATTCTTTTGCAAATAGAGATTGACTCTCCATGATGCTAAGAACCTCATCCAAGTGCCTCAAGTACTCCTCCCAAGTCCTGTTGAAGACCAATATGTCATCAAAGAATACCAGGACACTCTTGCGTAACTATTATTTTTGGATAAATGATTCATACAAGACTGAAAGGTGGCTGGTGCTTTAGTGAGCCCAAATGGCATCACTAGAAACTTGTAGTGCCCGCAGTGACATCTGAATGCCGTCTTATGAACATCCTCCACACGGACACGTATCTGATCGAAGATCTATCTTCGAGAAGTAAATTGCCCCATGTAGTTCGTCTAATAGCTCATCAATCTGGGGAATAGGGTACCTATTCTTAATGGTCCTCATATTCAGTGCACGGTAATCAATACACATGCGAAGAGTACCATCCTTCTTCTTCACTAAGACCACTGAAGAAGCGAAGGGACTGCAATTGGGCCTGATGTGTCCCATGCCTAGGAGCTCCTTTGTCGTTTTCTCTATCCTCCTTATAGTGCCTCGGATGACAATAAGGTGTAGTAATAACTGGCTTAGCGCCCTCCTCCATCTCTATGATATGCTCAAATCCCCTGTTTGGAAGTATGCCTGCGGAATGTCCTCGAAAACCCGCTTGTGCTTATCAAGCACCTTTTGAGCATCAAAGTGAACCTGCTGCCCTGAATCTGGTGTAGGTTTAGAGGATATGAAGCACTGGGCTGCCCACTCCATGTCACCATGTCTCATGATGGCCTCCATCTTGTGGGTCGATACTAATCTAGGCCTGCCATCTGGCATGACCTTAAGAATCACCTGCTGATCACCCTGCATAAACTCCAATTGTTTTAGCTTTTGATCAGTGGTGTACCTCCCTAGGGTCTGCAAGCACTGCATACCCAAAATCGCATCCAAACTGTCTAGGTCAATGACATAAAAGTTTGCCTCTAAAAGGTAATCGCCAAAGTGAATTGGAAGACCGGTGATCATCCTTGTATAGCTCAACAAGTCCCCTCCTGCCACCTTGGCCTCAAACTCTTGAATGTCATCTACTTGTTACCTCCTCCTGGAGACCATACCTATGCTAATAAAATTATGTGTAGCACCTGTATCTAAAAGACAAACAATCCTTTTCCCTCTAACCACTCCTTTCAAACGGAAAGGGTGACATGTAGGAATCCCTGAAAGGGATGCTAAAGTAACTGGGGGCTGCTCGTGGGGGGCTTTCTTCTTCTTCCCTTCTGCCGATTGCTCTACCTGAGCCTCCTCATCGCTGCCCTCCTACCACTCATACTCGTCCTCAGAATCTACCTCAATATAATGTATTTTTGCCTTTCCCAAGGCACCTGTGATCTGGAGTCCAAGGCTCCCTGCAAGTAAAGCATAACTTCCTCCTCAACTCATTTCTGGTCTCAAAATCTAGCCAAGGAGGCATACTCTTATTCTGATTTCTATTTTTTTGGAATGAAGAGGATCCTTTGAAAGGTTTCTTAGGTGGCTGTAAAATGGAGGAAGGTGAATCCAAATCATGAGCTAACTTAATAGCGTCATCCAAAGTGTCTGGCTTGACAACTCTAACCAGCCCTCTAAATTTATCCTGCAAGCCCTTAATAAACAACATTACCTTTCTCTTTTCTGACATGTTCGGAACCATAATGAAGATCCTCTGAAACTCATCAATGTAACGCTCCAATGACCCACTCTGTTTTAGCTAAGCTAACTCCTTGTAGTAGACCTCTGTCTTTCCTATCAAAACGAGTGATCAATCTCGTGCTGAAGATCTCATAGGAAGCAATCAATTTGTGATCCTGGGTGACAATGCCGTGATGCCACCAATCATATGCAGCTCCCTCTAAATGCATAGTGGCAAATTTAATTGCCTCAGTCTCTGACATGGGTTTGAGGGTCAAGAAGGTATCTAGCTTGTGAATCCAAGCTCTAGCGGATGTCCTACCGTTGCCATCAAATGTAGGGAGAGTCTTGTTCATAGCATAGCATGTTTTAAATCCCCGTTCGGACCCCTGGGCCTTCTATCTTGCTAGTTACTGCCGAACTCTCTCTTCTGGACCATGTAATGGGGAAAAGTCAAATTTGCTTTGACATTGTTTGGTAACATATTCCACTCGTCATGCATGGTCATCACATGCTCTGAAAGAATGTCTGTGGCCTCTGGGGGTGCTACCTCTTCCCCTGCATTAATATCCGCAAAGTTAGGCATGAGGGGCCTATTGGACGTACGAGTGGAGGCCCTAGCTGCCCTAGGTGATCTCGCTACATTGCCTCCACCACTGTGATGGCTAGTGGGCCTCTTGGCTATGACTGACAACTGCTGGATAACCCCTGTAAGCTGGTGTAGAACATCAACAATATGGTCATGTCCATCTCGTATCTGTCTCAATGTCTCCCTGGTCTCTCTATTTGTCTCATCAGTCATTTTCCTACCTGGAATGGCCTGTCCCAAAACAAACTCCTTGTTTTCCGTATGACTGGTCTCAATGTCAACCTGTACGGAAGAATCTGTCTGTTCCTGCTCAACCCTGTTATGTCTAAATCCAGGTATCCTGTGCCTGCTATGCATATTTGGCTAACATGGCTACTGTTGGACCAGACTGAAAATCTGATAATAATAATCCCACTAGGATGGCAATATCAAGGCTTTGAAACCACTGTAATGACTCTGTCTAAGTTTGTACTGAAAGATGATTGTAAAGTTCTGATTTAGGAGGTCAAAATTGCTTTTGTTTATTTTCAAAACTTCCACGATGAGGGACTCTTGTTGGTAGTTTAGAATTTTTCACAATAGTAATATAACCAATGAATAGCATCCAATAAATTATTCTGAAATGTGCAAGAGTATTGTTTTCGAACAAAAATCTTTATTCTACAATATCAGCAAATGTGCCATACTCTGTTTCCAGATCCTTAATACATGGAATGGTTCTTAACTCAAAAGATGGTGCCACTGATATTGCTTAATTTCCACCACATAAAACAACCAAAACAACCAAGAACTCGATACACAAGTATAAGTACAATATTATCGGGCTACCTGGACCATGCCGCGCCTATCCGTAATGGAGGATGGATTAGTTAGCTGGCGGTGATAGCATCTGCACCCATTGTCTGCATGTCACCCTGCTGGAACTCCTCAACACCACCCGACCTATCTCCTTGGCTACCCGCGAAATTCTCTACCCGCTGCTTCTGCAGTTATGCTACAGCCCCTTACGGCACCCACGCATTGACTGTGTTTTCCTCCAAGGCAATGTCTGATACGGAGGTAACAATGCTTGCGCGGCTGGAGAACTAGTGCTGTTAAGCACTCCGTTGTCTGCGATGGTAATATGCACCACCTGCTGGCCCACTTCCCTTCACGCGGTTGGAGGAGAATGTCTATACACGCCCAGTGTTCATAATGTCTTTCACGGGCTAGGGATTTGTTACCGCGGCTGAGCACCACTACTTCGACTGTCTCCCTTGCCGTATAGTCTTGTGGCTGAATACACTTAATTCACCAGTCTCGACCCATTCTTTAATGAGTTTCAGAGCAACTCGCGGGCACTATAAATTTCTCTATTGCCGTAATGTATAAAAACTGACTTTGCAAGGAATTTAATTCTTGGAATGTTGAACTAGACTTGATTGTTACGTCTCCTTTTGTTATTAAGCTCAAATATGAAATCTGAATGATGCCACCGATGTTGAGATACTGGGGCTACATCCAACTTCTCTGAATTTTCCCAAGGGTTTCCGTCCTTAAGAAAGTATGACCAGTCACAAGTGCAACCAGAATTTTATGTTCTTGTTTATAATATTTTCCATTGTGCTTTTCCCAAGAAAGCTGTCCTATTATAACCTCGAAGTGAGGGAAAACTCCACAACTTAAGCAATGTGGGATAAAGGTGCCCACTTAAGTTAGTTTAAGTCACTTAAGTCACTTTTATAAAATAAAGTAACTTAAAGTCATAAAGTGACTTTATAATATCTTTTTATAAAGAAAAGTGACTTTCCTTAATAAAATGAGCCCAAATAATAAATGCTCGCCCACTGAAGCCTATGACTGGTTGACATCCTCTGGAAGAAGCCTTTAGCCTATCTAGATGGGGGAGATAGACTAACTAGGTGCCATACTGGCCTACTGCGGGATTGGGGACATTACACATATCCTGTAAATCATATTTGAGTTATGTCACTTTTTGCTGTCTTGAGCTCATTCCATCCTTGGGTGTTTTGGCCTTTTGCTTCAAACGTTCTCCTCCATTAGCTCCCACCACTTCGCAACCTGCCATACAATACTTCATTTTAGATTTCACATTTTGAATTTTTAACGTGATTGTAGAAAACCAATTTTACCCAGAAATACGTTTCCACCCTAAATGCACCTGTTTCTGAAACGGAAACGGTTTCAGGGACGGGGGGGATAACTAGAAACGTTTCCAAGCCGTCCCCGATGAAGCAAAATTTTTGGAAACTTTCGGAAACTCGGGGATAGTCAACAGAAGTTTCAGAAAACTTTGACTGGGACGGTTGGGGATGGCCAAGCCGTACCCTAACTGTCCCGGGGACAGCTGTCTGTTTCCAACAGCAAGAGGCAAAAAGTAAGAATGTTTTATAAAATATTTGCAATTTTTTTCAATCTTGTGTTGGCCACACACCTCAAGGCAACCCTAAATATTAAAATATGTTATTACTAATATCAAATCTTAATTATATGATTCAAAATATGAGATTGTGTATACCTTGCAAGTTGCATACAGATTGGCTTGAGTGAACAAAGCTATGCTGGAGTGAATAATCATTTGCTCTTGGTGCTGTTAGAATGTGAACAGTTCAAGAGAGTTATTTATGAATTCTGGAAGTCTTTGTTGAAAATCTGCAGATGGAGAGTGTAAATCTGAGCAGTATTTAGTATTCTTAGACCAAATCTTAGGGGCAGCAATATACTATCTTTGTTTTCATTTTGACTATGAAATTTGAGACTTTGAGTCTTCTGACATTATATGATGCATTGATATAATGATAATTGAATCTTGATATATGATACTTTTAAGTCTTTAACTTCTCATTTTGATGAAACTTGTAGCCTTGATTAATTTGATGCTATGTTCTATATGATAATTGATGAATGATCATTGATTTTAGATTAATATATGTTTTTATGTTGCTATGATGAATGTTACTATGTTATATAATTCATGAATACATTTGAAATTCCAGATTTCCATATATATATATATATATAAGGAGAGGGAAAAGAAGAAAACATGCATGCCAAGGCAACCATCAAACCTAAAAGCATTAAAAAATAATCCTATCCTAACACTAGAGCAATTAAGACAAAGTGCATAAAATGAAAGCAAATAAACTCAAAACACTCCCTCATTTGGCCTCCAATGCTCTTTCTTGCTTCTCAAATTGAATTGTTGCAGCTCCCACGAAGACTCTATGCACTCAATGAAAGCAAAATGATGATAATGACGAGAAGATTTGAAAGATGATGGCTCAAAAAAATGAGAGAAATGAGAGTCCAATTTATAGATTTTTGGAACTCAAATTGTCGGATGAGATTGAAACTCAATCGATGACTAGGATTAAATGAGAGGACAAGTTAAGTGATGAAAAATTAAAAATTGCATTTCGAAGTGAATGAGGAAATAGAAATAGGAGAGAGTTAAGTCAAAATAAATAATGGAAATATTTATTTTCAACACAAAATGCCATTTGCAAGTGAAGGACAAAATAAAAATATGATAGAGTAAAGTGAAAATAAATATTAGAAATATCTATTTTCAACAAATAATGCTATTTGCAAGTGAAGGAAAGGATGTGTGATGGACAAGTTAATTGGAGGAGAAAATGGAAGGAGGAAAGAGTTAAATGGAAAAGAAAATTAGTAAGTGGGAGTTAGAAGTGGAGAGAAAAGTGGAAGGTGGAAGAGTTAGAAGAGACAAATTAGCATGAAAAAGAGATAAGTGGAGTTAAAAATTAGAGTGGAATTTAATAATTAAAAATTATTAATTCCCTCGTAATTGGAAAATTGGACAATTAAATGAATAAATTTGTTTAATTGTGGGAAAAGGGCAAAGGGGGGTAAATAAATAATATATTTATTTACCAAAGGAATGACATTAGGATAAGAGGGCAAAATAAATAAATATTTGTGTAATGTCCCCTTCTCCGTGATAGGCCATTATGGTGCCTGATTAGTCTATCTCCTCATCCGGATAGACTAATGGCTTCTTTTAGAGGATGCCAGCCAGTCACAAGCTTTAGTGGGTGAATATTAATTATTTGGGACCCTTTCTATAGTTAAGTCACTTTATTTTATAAAGTGAGATTATAAAGTTACTTTATGACTCAAGACATTTTATTTTAAAAAGTAACTTAAGTTATTGCACTTTATCCCACATTGCTTAGTTTGTTGTGCTTTCCCACATATCGAGGTTATAAAAGCATAAAGTGCTCCTTGGGAAAGGTACCTGAATATTATAAACAAAAAAAGGTAAATCCCTGGTTACATTTGTGACTAGTTTTTTCTTGAGGACGTAGCCCCTTGAGGAAATTGAGAGGTTGGACATAGCCCCAACATCTCGTTAATGGTGGGATCATACAGATTTCACAAAGAGCTCAAAACGTGGGAAAGGAAATTCGGTGTATGTATTCTGAATATCAAATCCAACAAGCAAAAGATACATATTTCTAGAATCCGTGATTATCATTAAAATAGTGGCTTTACACATTTAAGAAATCTCCGAGATTTGTATTGGAAAACTTTATTATCTCAGCCGAACTTAGCATTGGGTGACGTGAGTGCTGTTTGTTTTGAAATCATCTGAATATTGGGCATTGAGATTTGTAATGGGCTGTGTAATGTCTGCATTTTGGGACGTCAAGACTGAATCTACATCGTGGTGGTTGTATTGGTGAAAGATTAAACATTCACTGCATTTAAAGGATATTCATACTACGGTGGACTGTGTGCTCCGTGTGTTTTGGAAGAGTTTTCATTCTCTGGGGTAATCGCGTTACATACTAGTCGTGCAACCTCTAATAGTTGGGAATCTTTGTAACTCGCACTGCTATCTTGCATATCGGGAGGCATTGGGGGTGACTGCTGGTGACTTCCTTGGTAAACACGGTGGACGTGGAGCAGATTGGTGGCATTCCCAGACTTCAACGTGTGCATATGTGTTGCTAGGTCTTCACGTTGAGTAGATTGTAGATCGCACGACTGTATCCTATAGATTGCGAGACTGTATCTTGTCGTGTGACTTGGTTGGGCTTTGGTATTGTTGATGTGAATGCACGTGGGTGCTGGATGTTCGCGTGGATATGATTTGCTATAGAACGGGGTGTAGAGAAAGCACACGGTGTTAATGTCTGGTCATATCTGCAGCAACACGGTGGACAACATGCCATAGCGTTGGAGGTACTTGCATCCTTGCGATGGATAACTTCATAGCCATCAAGCGTATTACAACCGCTGCCAAAGGTTTAATGTTGAACGTTTAAAAGGTGCACAAACGTTAGTTCTATCTATCCCTGCATTCTTACGTCTGGAGTTTGAAACGTTTTCTATTTTGTATCCATTCTGGTCACTAAAATTGATGATAGCATTGTTGTAATGAAAATCATGATTTACGTAATAAGTTGATTACTTATGTGATGAAAATCCTCAGTATTAGTGAGACAATCAATTTGATGTAATGCATTTCATATCATACATTGAGTAATATTGAAATAGGAGGAATGCATACATAACTGGTGAAAATTAGAAAGGGACCAATCCCCGGAAATCAGAATTATTGCAGTCAATTTGGTAAACAGCCAGTTAGGATCATTACAGTGGTATCAGAGCCTTTGATCTTGCCATCCTAGTGGGCTAGATTTTCAGACTATGAGTTGGTATAGCAGTAGCGATGTTGAGCAGGTATGCATAGCAGACACATACCATACAGCTTTAGACATAACAGAGTTGAACAGGAACAACCGGAATCTTCAGTACAGGTTGACATAGAGAACACTCATACCGAAGCAGACGAGGAAATTATATATGAACAGGTTACTTTGGGTACAAATATGCCTGAGGATACAGATAGAGAGGCCAGGGAAAGTGAAACGTTGGGGGCCATATGAGATGGACAAGATCATATTGCTGATGTATTACAATAACTTACGGGGGTTATCTAACAATTGATAGGTAACCTCTAGGAGACCTCAGAGCCATCATAGTGGAGGAGGCAGTGTAGCAGGATCACCAAGGGCAGCTAGAACCCCCACTCGTACTTCAGATAGGCCGCTTATGCCTAACTTTGCCGAGAATAATGCAGGGGAAGAGGTAGCACCGCCTGAAGCAACAAGCATTCTTCCAGAGAATGTGACGACCATGTATGATGAGTGGGATATGTTACCAGATAATGTCAAAGCTGATTTAACCTTTCCCCAGTACATGGTTTAGAAGAGAGAATTAGGATAGGAGACCCAGGGGTCAGAACAAGGATTTAAAACATGCAATGAATAAATTAACTCTCCCTACATTTGATAGCAACGGTAAGACATCCGCGAGAGCTTGGATTCACAAGCTAGACACCTTCTTGAACTTGAAACCCATGTCAGAAACGAAGGTTATTAAGTTTGCCACAATGCATTTAGAGGGAGCAGCATATGACCAGTGGCATCATGGTCTTGTCACCCAGGATCATGGGCTGATTACTTCTTATGAGACTTTCAACACGAATCTGATTACCCGTTTTGACAGGAAAGACATAGGTTTATTACAGGGAGTTAGCCCAGCTGAGACAGAGTGGATCTTTGGACCACTATATTGATGAGTTTTAGAGAATTTCCATCATGGTTTCGGATATGTCTGAGAAAAGGAAAGTGATGCTATTTATTGAGGGCCTATAGGATAGATTCAGAGGTTTGGTTAGAGTTCTCAATCCAAACACTTTGGGTGACGCTATTAAATTAGCACATGACTTGGATTCACCTTCTTCCATATTGCAGCCACCTAAGAAAACATTTAAGGGATCCTCTTCTTTCCAAAAGAACAAAAATCAGAATAAAAGTATGCCCCCTAGGTTGGATTTTGAGACCAGGAACGAGTTGAGGAGGAATTATGCTTCACATGTAGGGAGTCTTGGACTCCAGACCAGAGGTGCCTTGGGAAAGGCAAGATACATTTCATTGAGGTGGCTTCTGATGGTGAATGCAAACAACATGAGGACAACGGTGATGAGGACATCGACGAGGAGGCTTAGGAAGAGCAATCAACAGAAGAAAAGAAGAGGAAAGCCCCCCATGAGCAGCCCCCTATTACTTTAGCATCCCTTTCAGGGATTCCCACATGTCACCCTTTCTGTTTGAAGGGAGTGGTTAGAGGACAGAGAATCGTTTTCCTATTGGATATAGGTGCCACTCATAATTTTATCAGCACAAGTATGGTCTCCAGGAGGAGATTACAGGTAGATGGTGTTCCGGAGTTTGAGGTTAAGGTGGCCGAAGGAGACTTGTTGAGCTGTACAGGGAAGATCTCCGGACTCCCGATTCACTTTGGGGATTATCTTCTAGAGGCTGATTTTTATGTCATTGACTTGGATAGCCTTGATGCTATCTTGGGTATGTAGTGGTTACAGACTAGAAAGATACACTATTGATCACAAGTTGAAACAGTTGGAGTTTATGCAGGGTGAACAGCAGATTGTTCTTAAGGCCATTCCAGATGGCTTGCCCAGGTTAGTATCATCTCACAGGATGGAGACTATCATGAGGCATAGCAATATGGAGTGGGCAGCCCAGTGTTTCATATCCTCTAAACCACACCAGATTCAGGGCAACATGTTCACATTGATGTCCAGAATGTGCTTGATAAGCACAAGCGGGTTTTTGAGGACATCCCACCAGGTATACCTCCAGACAGAGGTTTTGAGCACATCATTGAGATGGAGAAGGGCGCCAAGCCTGTGATCACTACCCCTTATCGTCACCCCAAGCACTATAAGGAAGAAATAGAGAAGACGATAAAGGAACTTCTAGATATGGGGCACATCAGGCCCAGTTCCAGCCCCTTTGCTTCTTCAGTAGTTTTGGTAAAGAAGGATGGTACTCTTCGTATGTGCATTGACTACCGTACACTCAATAAGAGGACTATTAAGAACAAGTATGCCATCCCCGGATTGATGAGCTGTTAGATGAGCTACATGGGGCAGAATATTTTTCGAAGCTAGATCTTCGATAAGGTTACCATTAGATACGTGGCTGTGAGGAGGATGTTCATAAGAAAACGTTCAGATGTCACTACGGGCACTATGAGTTTTTAGTGATGCCATCTGGGCTCACTAATGCATCTGCTACTTTTCAGTCTTGCATGAATCATATATTCAAAAAACAGTTGCGCAAAAGTGTCTTATGACACTTGGATGAGATTCTTAGCATCATGGAGAATCTGTCTCTGTTTGAGAAAGACTCCAAGTATGAATTTGGATTGACTGAGATTCTCTATCTGGGACATGTGATAAGGGCAGATGGAGTTAAGGTTCATTAGTAGAAAATTCAGGAATTCTTGACTTGCCACCATCGAGGAATGTGTTAGATTTGAGGGGTTTCCTTGAATTATGTTCTTATTACAGGAGGTTCGTAAAGGGATTCTCTCAGACAGCAGCACCCCTCACCGATCTTACTTGGAAAGGGGCTTTCAGGTGGACAAATCAGGCAGAGGTAGTCTTTGGCAGACTTAAGACAGTCATGAGTACTTTCCCTGTTCTAGCACTTCCGGACTTCTCTCGTCCATTTGTTCTAGAGTGCGATGCTTCAGGGTATGGGATTGGTGCAGTGTTGATGCAGGATAGACATCCCATAGCATTCGAGAGCAGGAAGCTTAAGGACAGTGAGAGGTTGTATTCCACTTATGATAAGGAGATGCTTGCCATTATGCATGCCTTGGCTAAATTTAGACAATATCTAGTGGGTGGCAAGTTTACAGTTAAGATAGACCACAATAGCCTGTGCTACTTCTTGGAACATAAAGAGTTGAATGAAAGACAACAAAAGTGGGTCAGTAAAATCCAGGCATATGATTTTGACATTGAGTATGTCAAAGGTAAAAATAACATTGTGGTTGATGCACTTTCTAGGAGATCCCCAGTAGCGGCTTGTTGTGCTTTATCAGAGATCTCCGCAGATTGGAAATCTCATTTGCTGGTTGAGTATACTAAAAATACTCAAGCTTGTCAGATTTTGGATGGTTAGCTCCCAGCTAACAGGTACAAGGTAATCGATGTTATTATCTTCTATAAGGATAGGATCTACCTAGTCTCAGATTCTAAGTTTAAGGCTAAGGTAATGAATGCTGTTCATGATGCGCCGACAACAGGACATCCAGGGTTTTTCAAAACTTATAGGTAGGTTAGAGAGAGGTTTTCATGGAAGGGCCTTAAGGATGATGTCCTACAGCATGTCAGAGACAGCCAGACTTGTCAGCAGAACAAGTCCGAGCATGAGCATCCGACCGGTTTATTGTAGCCCCTTCCCATTCCAGCTCAGAGGTGGGAGGGTATTTCGATGGATTTTATTACTGGTTTGCCGAGAGTGCAGTGCAAGGATAGCATATTTGTGGTGGACAGACTTACTAAGTTCGCTCATTTCTTCGCTATCGTAGCAGATTGGTTAGCTTCGCATGTAGCTGAATTATTCTTCCGAGAGATTTTCAGGCTGCATGGTCTCCCCAAGACCATTGTGAGCGACATAGACAGTAAGTTCCTCAACACCTTTTGGCAGGAGTTATTCAGATTGGCAGGCATCGAGCTGACTCCCAGCACTAGTTACCACCCACAGATAGATGGCCAAACGAAGATTGTGAACAAATGGGTGGAAGGTTATCACCGAAATTATGTAGCGGGACAACAGAGGGCATGGGTTAAATGGTTATAATTGGGGGAGTTTTGCTTCTACTCCACCTATCACATGACTATTGGCATGTCACTGTTTCGGGCTCTCTATGGCAGCGAGCCACTATCATTTATAGACTTGGCTCTACAAGACAACAGGGCACCGATTGCGAGAGATTGGTTACAGGATCATTAGGATGTTCTTAGATCTCTCAGGGAGAACATTTAGAGGGCACAAAATCAGCAAAAGATGTATGCTGATTGACATCAGACAGAGCGGAGCTTTGAGTCAGGGGATATGGCCTACCTTCGTCTTTAGCTGTACAGGCAGAGTTCCTTGAAGAAGAGTGGGTCAAAAAAGCTTAAGCCCCGATTTTATGGTCCCTATCGCATTTCCGGGAGGGTTGGTGAGGTGCCTTACGAGCTCGAGCTACCGATAGACAGTAGGATTCACAATGTATATCACGTGTCTTGCCTCAAGAAGGTGTTTGGGCAGCAGATAGTTCCTTCAGTTGGGTTACCCCCGCTTGATGAGGAAGGTAAATTGGTCCTGGTCCCAACTGAGGTGATTGAGGTTAGAAAGAGGAAACTGCGGAATAGGGCTATCTGAGAGTATTTGATTCGCTGGAAGGACTTGCCTATTGAGGACGCCACGTGGGAGGGTGAGTATATTTTGCAGCATCCTGTGTTGAGATTGCTTGAGGGCAAGCAATCCTGAGAAGGGAGGACTGTAATGTCCCCTTCTCCGTGATAGGCCATTATGGCACCTGATTAGTCTATCTCCCCATCCGGATAGACTAATGGCTTCTTTCAGAGGATTCCAGCCAGTCACAGGCTTCAGTGGGTGAATATTAATTATTTGGGACCCCCTTTCTATAATTAAGTCACTTTATTTTATGAAGTGAGATTATAAAGTTACTTTATGACAAGTCATTTTATTTTAAAAAGTAACTTAAGTGACTTATGTTATTGCACTTTATCCCACATTGCTTAGTTTGTTGTGCTTTCCCTCATATTGAGGTTATAAAAGCATAAAGTGCTCCTTGGGAAAGGCACCATGAATATTATAAACAAAGAAAAGTAAATCCCTAGTTACATTTGTGACTGGTTTTTTCTTGAGGACGTAGCCCCTTGAGGAAATTGAGAGGTTGGACATAGCCCCAACATCTTGTTAATGGTGGGATCATACAGATTTCACAAAGAGCTCAAAACGTGGGTAAGGAAATTCGGTGTATGTGTTCTGAATATCAAATCCAGCAAGCAAGAAGATAAGTATTTCCAGAATCCGCGATTATCATTAAAATAATGGCTTTACACATTTAAGAAATCTCAGAGTTTTGTATTCGAAGACTTTATCATCTCAGTCAAATCCAGACTTTATTATCTCAGTCAAACTTAGCATTGGGTGACGTGAGTGCTGTTTGTTTTGAAATCATCTGAACACTGGGCATCGAGATTTGTTCTGGGCTGTGTAACGTCTGCATTCTGGGGCGTCAAGACTGAACGTACATCGTGGTGGCTGTATTGGTGAAAGATTACACATTCACTGCGTTTAAAGGATATTCATACTACGGTGGACTATGTACCCCGTGTGTTTTGGAAGAGTTTTCATTCTTTGGGGCAATCGCGTTACGTACTGGTCGTGCAACCTCTAATAGCTGTTAATCTTTGTAACTCTCACTGTTATCTTGCATATCGGGAGGCATTTGGGGTGACTGCTGGTGACTTCCCTGGTAAACACGGTGGACGTGGAGCAGATTGGTGGCGTTCCCAGACTTCAGCGTGTGCATATGTGTTGCCAGGTCTTCACGTTGAGTAGACTGTAGATCGCGCGACTGTATCCTGCAGATTGCGGGACTGTATCTTGTCGCGTGACTTGGCTGGGCTTTGGTATTGTTTCTGTGAATGCACGTGGGTGCTGGATGTTCGCATGGATATGATTTGCTACAGAACAGGGTGTAGAGAAAGCACATGGTGTTAACGTCTGGTCATATTTTCAGCAGCACAGTGGACAGCAGGCCATAGCGTTGGAGGTACTTGCATCCTTGCGACAGATAACTTCATAGCCATCAAGCGTATTACAACCGCTGCCAAAGGTTTAACGCTGAACGTTTAAAAGGTGCACAAACGTTAGCTCTATCTATCCCTGCATTCTTACGTCTGGAGTTTGAAACGTTTTCTATTTTGTATTCATTCTGGTCACTAAAATCGATGATAGCATTGTTGTAATGAAAATCATGATTTACGTAATAAGTTGATTACTTATGTGATAAAAATCCTCAGCATTAGTGAGACAATCAATTTGATGTAATGCATTTCATATCATACATTGAGTAATATTGAAATAGGAGGAATACATACATAACTGGTGAAAATTAGAAAGGAATCAATCCCCGGAAATCAGAATTATTGCAGTCAATTTGGTAAACAGCCAGTTAGGATCATTACAATTTGCCCCTAGGACTAAGATTAAATAATTGAAAAAATTATTTAATCAAAGACAAATTGATAGGACATGATGAAATCAGAGGACAAAAGTTAGTAATTAATTAAACAATTTTCAATGTTTAATTAATGAGAAATGACACAATATTGCTGAATGATAAAGATCAAACGCTCAATATAGAAGACATGTTAAAAATGGGGGCTATAGGTGTGAACCAGTTTTGAGTGTATATATATATATATGGCTGTCCCCTGTTCCGGGAAAAAAAATGTCCCGTTTACCCATCCTCCTTCTCGGAAACTCGGGGTAACATAGGCCAAAACGAATCTAACTCTTGATGACAACCTCATTGATAAACAGAACGCTTTTAAATTTAAAACGCAAAATTGCTTTTACTCCCATTGTAAGCTAAGTTGTGCTTCATTTACATGGACTTGAACCTATTTCTCAAATCTGAGATCTTGTTGAATTTCAATTTGTGATCCCTAGCTACGAAGATTTCAGAGACGAACTAAAAAATTATTTAATTTTTTTTTACTTGGATTCATCTAAATACACATCTTTAGTCATCAATCATAATAAGAAAATCAAAATTACCTGTCAATATATGACCAAAATCTGAGTCCTAGAACTCAAATCTGGAAGTAATTTGTTTAAAAAAGGTCTGATTTTCAAATCTCAGGCTGATTGTTATCAAAAATTTACAAATCCAATGATGAAGTTCTATCAAACTCTCTGATGTTTGACAAGTCGGCAAGGTTTTCGCTGCTAATACTTCTGATTTTTACGAAGTCTCATATCAGAGATGCTTTTCATTTGATATTCGTTGATGGACAACAGGTCGTCAATTTGTCCCTACTTCAACTGCTAACAAGTATGTCGTATTTGAATCCTTAATTATGATTTTCAGCCTGCATATAGGTGGTCGATCTGCTTTCCATGTGAATTGAATTTTGGATTGGGTGTTGAAAGGATTTCAACACCCAATTTATATGGGCATCATCCATCAAAGGAGGCGTCTCCATGTTTAGGCTGACTTGGGTCTCTTCCATTAAATTCGTGCCTCTTGGAATTAATTTTATATGGGCCTCATCCATCAAAGGAGGTGTCTCCATGTTTAGGCCGACTTGGGTCTCTTCCATTAAATTCATGCCTCTCAATTAAATTCGTGGCCTTTGAGATTCAATTTGAGGCTCCTTAAATTCGTGCCCACTATTAAATAAGATGGGCCTGTATTAAATATTTGCCATTGATAAATGTTTTCATCTTATTCCTGAATGGTTCTTGATTCTTCCAAGGCCAACTTCCTATGCCTTTTCAAATCGACGTTTCCCAGCCCAATATGCAATTTCAGGACTCATAGCGTTTTTGAGCAAGGTTTTCAAGTACTTCAGAGATTCACCTTTCATTTGCATTCACATTCCCCTATACCAGATCGAGTTCCCTTCATGAAAATCGTGGCTATTTGAATTGAATCGATAGCTTCTTCAATGGTCATTGGTTGGTTGAAAATCCACTTTCATTCACAGGTTCGATTTTTCATTGAATGAAACCATACCATTTATTAATGGAATCACACCATTACTATATTTTGAATTCATCGATGGGCATTTGAAAAGATCACATTTATTGCATTATATTTAGATCGCTGCCTATTGGCATTTGAAAATTGCACCATCGATTATATAAATCTTTCCATCATAATGAAAATTGCGGCCCCCTTGGTTATAGATCGCACCATTTCAACATTAAAATAGGCTTTGAACTTTTGCATCTAATTTCAGTTTTGTCTCCCATTACAATGGGGCTGCTCCATTATATTTTTCTATGCATTGATTAAATGAGGAAGCCTTGATTTGAAACCGCACCCCTTTGATTTGTAAAGTTGATGCCTCTCCTTAATAACAATCATTTCCCATTTATTTCATTTTTCCAATGTGAAACGGTCCATGTCAACTTTCATTATGTCCTCTCATTAAATACTTGACTCCCACAAACCAAAATCGAACAACAAACCTTGGCCAAATCATCGAATCTGGAGCCCCATCATTTAATTAATTTCCTCCCATAAGATCAAATTTTGCAATTTGGTTGCATTTTTCCCCTTTTCCATGAAATTCAAACCATTAAAGTTTGACTCCAGCCTTATTTACAAAGTTGATCCGCCAATAAAATTCACAATTTCAAGGCATTTTGTTAAACTCGATGAGAGCTGGGCTGGATTTATGGTTGAAATCCTTTATTACTCTTGAAGTGGAAACCGCCACCTACTTAGGCAAAACTGCTGTACACCAAGTGGAAACCTCTAGTAGTTTAGGCAAAGATCAAAATTCCAAAAGTGGAAACCACCAACAAGTTAGGCAAAACCATTAATCAACAAGTGGAAACCACTGCCAAGTTAGGCAAAACCTCTATGCATCAAGTGGAAACGACTCATGACTTGGGCAAATTTAGAAATCTTTTAGTGGAAGTGCAAGGCAACTTAGGCGATACATGTAATTGCTTGGTGGAAACTCCTGTCAACTTAGGCAAGGTGTTGCAAATGTGAAATGGAAAACATCACCCACTTTAGCAAAGTTGAAAAGCAAAAGTGGAAAAGAGGGGAGACTTAGGCAAGTACATCTTAAGTGCAGTGGAAATCAACATGGACTTAGGCAAGTACATACAAAGTGAAGTGGAAATCAATATGAACTTAGGCAAGTGCATGTGATGTGTGGTGGAAATCACCACTAAGGCTAGTTCGATGCACATGGTGGAATTTCATATCAACTTAGGCGAACCCCACTTCAGCTGAAAATCAAGTGATTTAGATCTGATTTTTCATTTTCCCAAGCTGACATGGATTTACACCGTCTGGTCTCCTTACAAGGGTGTTCAATATCCATTCGTTGATTGCCACCAATTTTTATATTTCCACCAAATGGCAAATCCACATGATCAAAATATTACCAAATCCAATTGCACCTTATTAACTCTGATTTTATCAATGCCCGGAATGTTGTTCAACCTATTCGCTCTCCAAGATTGACTCTTCATCGTGCTCTCATTCAAGTTCTGGAAATGTTGCCAACCTAGAGCAAACTAAACCAACAGCTGCAGCGAAAAGAGGGGGTCCCCACTCTTCATGGGGCAATAGTGTGAAGACCTCACAAGAATTCCCACCGGCAACTAGACAATGGATCAATGGAGATTTTTCTACTGAACCGAGGACAGCATAGCCCAAAGACTTGCAATAACTACAGTTAAAGATATGGTAACAATCATAGTGCTCTCCAAAAGCTTTTGTTGGAAATGTTGTCATTGATGTCAAAGGTGAGAAGATAAATTGTCACTGGTGTCAAGGCAAACGGATGAGATTGTCATCGATGTGAAAGAAAATGGCAAAGATCCACATGGACTAGAAGTGAAGCCAAGTTTATGTTGTTTCCCAAATTAAGTGATAGCACATTCTTGTAGGGTTGAGGTCAGAGGTAGAAGGCAACTGGATTAACATTGTTTAAGGTGAGAACATGGTCATAAATATATTGGTGAAAGTGCAAGGTTGATTAGCAAAATGTTTGGTTATGCACGAGATCTCCAACCATGCATCATATTTATGGATGAAATAGATGAAATTTGTGGACATCATGTCAGTGAAAAAATTTGGAGGACAATTCCGTGGGAGTTTAGTTGTTGCTGCAAATGATTATGGAGCATGCTATATTTGGCTGTTGCCATGTGGAACTTAAGACAATGACTATCTTTGTGCCATCACATAGACTACAAACATTAACATCACAGGCCGCAAAAAGTAGAGGAATAATTTGCTAGGTTAAAGTTGAGGTGAAGGACTTAGACAGACCATGTGAAACTAAATAAAGGAAAAATCAACTATAAGCCAATTGTATGTAGCATGAAGTAAATTAAAAAAAGAATCAAATATAAGGAATCACCTACAATAGAAGGAGAACAATTGAAATAAAGACTTGTTAAAGATGCAGCAATCCTATATTAATATAAAGAGCGACTTTGTAAGGCAGCAATAAAGAGAATTAGAAGCAGCAATTTAAATTATCACAAGGCATTAATTAATATGTTGTAAAAACAGCGATTAGTTTCATGAAGAGTTTGCCTCTTTTCATGAAGAGGCACTTGAAATGTATAAAAGGCAGAAAGATTGAAAATATAAAGGTGCAAAAAAGATTATATGAATTAACAGCAAATTGATAAGTAGATCAAGATAGACAAATCAAAGAAAGATTTGCAAGTAGAATAGATGTAATATTATTGAAAGCAAAGAAGATTTAATTACATATTTCCTCTTGAATTAAAATGCAATGCCATTCAGATTCAGAACGGGACACTTTTAGCTACAAGCAGGTTTTAGAAAGGATGAATACCCGTGTTGAAGTATGATACAAAGTACAATCAGATTTCTGAAGTTGAGATTATATGTGAGATTAAATAGAGTGTATATATATATAAGGAAGAGTCCTATTGAATAAATATTAATGGAGTGAATAAAGATAATGTGATGAACCAATAATGGAGCATTTGTGAATGAGTGTGAGAGATTTATGAAGGACATGTATGTGGAGTAAATATGCAAGCATATGTGGCGATACAAAGTGCATTTATGTTATGAGAAGAAGGGAATAATGGAATGAATAAGACAAAGAAGAATGAATTATCCATCACTTGTTGCAGTAGCAACTTCTAGAAGGTCGAAACTTGTGTTGGGGGTTGGTTCTCCCAAGAAGAAGAGATTGGAGTCTCTTACTAGGTTGGTGCCTACGAACTCAACTAGATCATTGAGAAATTATAGTAGAAGAAACTAAAGCTTACTTGCTCTTAATGTAAAATCCTTTTCTTAATCAAAAGCTTGGGAATGCTCTTAAACTTTTAAAGCAATGCGAAAGTGGGGAGAGAGTGCTCAAGGAAGTCATTAACTTGATTTTGTCAGCTGTTAATTTCTATGCTTGGCGTGTATCTCTATACAAATTAAGGCCAGGTGAGTACAGTGAAAGACAACCTCGTAACACATCACATTCCTAAAAAATATATGATGTTATCACCCCCCTCAACTTTCTAGAATACACACTTCTTAGTATCCTTAATTTTGTCTAAAAATCACTAATTCATTATTACTAATATAATTCAGTATTACTAATATAATTATCACACCATATAAAGGAAAAAAATCCCAAAAGTTTAAAGATTATTCCTAACCAAACCAAAATTTGAGTGTCTACAAACTCGTGGTTGGGGATTGGTGTCTCCAGTAGGTTGGTGCCTACGAATTGAAGGGATTGGTGTCTCCTATGGGTTGGAGCCTATAAATTTATTGTAATAGATTTTTATATACAAAGAAAGTAATTTGCCATGGTTTCTTCCTATAAGGGTTTTTACACAGGCATTCTACTCGTGTTGTGTAATTGCTGCATCTTATGTTCTGCTCATAAACTTTTTGGTTTGTAACCCTGATAATTGGTTGATTTGGATTTGAGGCCTAGAGGGGAGTGGACTTCTAAGTTTTAATATTTAGATTTTAATTTTTAGGTTTTATTTTTATTTAACTTTGTTTTTTTAAATAAAACTCAAAATCTTAATATTTTATTTTTAAACAAAACGGGTTTTTATTTAATATATTAAATTTTAATATTTAAGTAGATTTTTAATTATAATTTATTTAAATTAAAATTTTTAAACATATTTCAATCATAATGCTTTTGAATTTATTACGTTGTATTCAAATTTAATTATAACATATTATTATTTTATTTTATTGATTTATAACTTAGATTTACTAAAAAAAATTAATTTAAACATTTTTTATTAAAATGTTTCTGAATTTATAATAATGTATTCAATTTTAATATAATATTTTATTTTTATGGATGTATAACTTTTATTTAGAAAAAACCAATTTGTATAAGGTGAATTTAATCTCGATTTTTTCCCCCTTGTCAAGCTTCATCCAAATTTTATTGTCGCCGAACATGAACTCAAACTTGAACCTTGTGACATAGGTGTCATGTACCTTGCACGTTGCGCATTAATGAGGAAGGGAAACTTTTTGACCGTTATCTTGTTTAGGGACATAAAGAGGCTGGCTAGTAATGTGGTAGATGGAATTAAAACTATGTAGAAGTTCAATGGCTTTCATTCTTTTAACCTAGACCAAAAAAGTACAGAGTTAATTGTTTTAGGCATCAATGTTTTTGTTTCTGACAAGTAATATCTTCTTTTTGGCAAGCTTTGGAGCTGAAGCGTGAACTAGAAAGAAGAGAACAAGAAAAGAAGAAGAGTCAAAGAATAGATTTTTCTCATGGGGGAGTGCAACCTGCATCTGTACAACCAGTACCAAAGCCAGCTGTACAAGTTCTTGGTGCTCAGAAATGTATGGTCCAGTTCCTTGCATGCCTCTGTTTTCTGTTTGTGAGGAATGAATTTAAAAGAAGGCTTTTGTTGATAATCCATCAGCAAATTGTTAAACCAAGCAATCACCAAAAAATTATCAAATTAGAGCATTCTGATGTAATTGTTGTTGGTTTTGTTAGCAAATCTAGAATTTCTTTTGACTGGTAATGAGTTCTCATTTTTTTTTCAAATTTTTTTGGTAGCTACTGCTGGTGTGATGGCTGCCAGCACGATTGTGTTAATGCAGACTACTACATCGAGTACTGACAATACGAAGATAGATAATAGGCAGAGCAAGAAAAGCAAGTGGGACAAGGTGTATATGTTAAATTGCTTTTGTAATTTTGAAACAGTTTGCTATCATGGATAAGTAGGTTGTGTGGAATGGGTTTTCATTCAATTTGATTTCTAATGCAGGTTGACGGTGATAGGAAGAATCCTTTACCACCTGGAGCACATGATGCAATGGCTGCTGCAAGTGCACATGCTGCTTTGTTAACTTCTGCTAATGCTGGAGCTGGTTACACTGCATTTGCGTAAGTTGTTGTTTCTTCATTTTTTAAAAAATCTTCTGTGAATTTGTTGGGTATCCAGACTTTTGGTGGATACATTGTGAATCTTTATAGTCTGGCTGATTATACTAGACAACAGACATATCTGGTTCTCAAATAATACTGCTATTTCATGTCTATCCTTATAATTATAATAGCTTGCTTATTAGTTATTGCGAGGATGAACAAAATTTTCTGCAATGATTTGGCATGGTATTGATGATTAATGCCAAAAGTGAAAACCTTTTTTTATCAAATTGAGTGCACTCATCGAAAAACAATAGTGAAGGATGCTTAAGGAGGAATATCTATTGATTCATGAGCTGTTTGCTTAGGGCAGGTTTCCTTGCAGCTTCTGAGCTTATTTTGGCCAGAAGCTTCTGCTCAATTTTTTTTGAGCAATTTTTTTTGTCTAAAATCTAAGCAGCTACAGATGTTGAGGATCAAACTTATGAAGAAAGTTGCAGACTTGGCCTTTCTCAAAAGATCTCTTTGCTGTTATATCCTGATGATGGATCACGGAGTGTGATCCGAAACGTTGATGCTAAAAAACATACACAATCTAA
>MU228229.1:138891-211428 GCA_018584345.1 Thuja plicata
AAAGTTTGTTTCTGATGTAGTTCGTGCAAGCCCAAAATCACATATTTTTAGATCACAGTTTGCATTTAGAAGTCAATTACTGGGCTTCAGATCCCGATGAAGAATATTTGCCGAATGTATGTACTTGACCCCTCTCAAAAACTGATACAAGAAATACTGCAGAATGGGTGTCTATATCAAGATTTGATAGCCAAAATATGATTTACAAATTCTAATTAATAAAATTAAAATAATGTAGTTGCTTAAATGTCTATCTCAAAATTGATGGCTCAAATGATCAACATACATTGATAATGACATTAATCCAGAATAACCCAAAAATAAATCATTAGAAAAAGTTAACATAATATCCAATTTAATTTAGGGTGAAAACAAGGGTGGCCAAAATGATCAACTTTCTTCTCAATAGTTGAGTTTTCCCACAATTGTTTTTTGAGAACTCTCTACTTTTTGCCTTGATTGTGTATTTCACTTTGTTATGTTTGGGTGTCTTATTCTATGCTAATGTTCACTTGGGCACAATAATATTATAGTTGTATTTTTTTAAAGGAATAAAAATTATAATTTGTTTTTGCTTCTAAAGCTAAGGTTTGTATTTTCTATTAAGGTATATAGAGATCAATATATAGGGATAGTGAAGATAAAGACATATGTGGAGTGATAGAGAGATATTGAGAAAGAGGTATAGATAGATATGGATAGAAAGAGATTAAGAGATAAGGGAGAGTGAGATTAAGACAAATAGAGATGGAAATATGATGTAGGATAGATAGATGGAGAGTTAGATTGAATAAGACAGGCAGATACAATGAGATATAGATATATATAGGGTCAAGGGGTGATGGAGAGGTGAGAGTGAGAGAGAAAGAAAGCGAGGGAGAGGTGGAGATGGATAGATATAATGATGAACAAAAGTTTAAGTGCACTATCAAAATGCTAAGGTTTATGTTACATTTACTTAGTTTTCTTTGTTTAATAGCAAAATTTTGAGGTGATGTGGTTAGAATATTTCTTTAAGTACTGGGATTGCAATGTTGTAAAAATTATATCCTTCAATTGTGCCTAAAATGGAATTAATTTTCATATAAAAAAATTCATTACATTACTTTTTGAATTATCATTCTTGACAATATTAAATTTTACAAGCATGTACCATAATTATATATTAAATGTCTGTAAATATTAGATATACATAAATATTGTATAACGAGTATATAAAATATATTGAAATATATAATCTTATTGCTCCTTCCAATGAAGTTATCTTCCATCACAATAAAGCGAACAAATTACAATCATAAACAAAAAAGTAATGACAACTTGTCAAAATTAAGCATGTTTACATGTATGTCAAGAATATAATTTTAGTGTTCACTCGTAGTTGTTTGATCATAAGAATGAAAGAAGAATGAGATGACGTTTCATGGAATATGATTATTGCAATTAACCCTGCTACATACTCGCAATGAGAAAGTAGGGCAACAAAGATTAAATGCTTATAGCAAGTCACCAAGTTAATTATGTTGTTCTAGATTGTAGCCAAGTGAATTAGACTAATTCAACTAATATATATTCATAACTACATTTAATGGTTTTATTCTAGCATTAAAATTTTATGCTTTCCTTCATTCAAGTTATACATCCCTACAATAATTAAGATAATTTTATTTTACTACAAAACACACAACTCGATTTAATATAATGAATATAAGATTTGAACATTGACAAATTCTTCCCCCACAAGAAATGGACAAAACATGACACATCTACGAAAGAACATGTTGGATCTACTTTAATAAGCATTACTTGCTTAAGATAATCTTTGCTATTAGTGGATTTCTAATCAACACAAATCACATGTATATCCTCAAAAGATAGAATTATTCCAATAGTTTGAAGGTCCTCAATGATTGAATAGACATGTTAATGCTACAACAATCCACTAGTAAGTTACATAGAACACAAAATCTATGAAATACATGAGAAGATCATGTCATGAGGGATATGACACAATGTAGAGTAGGTTTCAAAGTGAATCATACATTTGAGAATTTGTACCATACATATCTAATATGTACTACCACCTATCCCAAATGTAATTTTCACCCTATGAATTTGATATCTTGTAGCATACTATTCACACATGCAACATGACCATACACATTCAACACATGTTGAAGCATAATAGTGGCTCTCAAACATTGAACAAACATGATTTAAATCATATCATCTGAAAAAAAGAAAGCTTGAATAAATTATACCTTCCAAACATTGTTTTAGAAGAATTATTTTACTTTCTTATATTTTTTAATTTGATTGTGTGAATCTATCCAATTCAAAAATAACACAACACATTATGGTGGATTCTGGAAAACTGATCTATCTCGTAAGAATTCCTTCATTAAATGGCCAAAAATAATTTAAATTTGGTTTATATGTTTCACCAAAATAATTCATTTTTTCATCTCTATCTTCTATCTTTCACTCCTCCCCATCTTTGTCTCTCTCACTCTCCCCCCTCCATCTATTACTCTTTATATTCTTATATATCCCTCTATCCTTGTTGCAAACATGATGTGATCCTACTTTAAGTTATTTTTTACACAAGTAAAACTGTGTGGGTAACAAATGTAAATACTTCACATTGATGTAAGAATGGACCAGTTTACCCTTTGCAAGTGCTTTCTTAGCAATGCAGGTTTTCAGTAGCTGAAAATATGTAGAATTGTCTCGAGGAGGATCTTCTGTAGCAAGAATTATTTGATTTCAAATAATGAAGAGGAGGTGTCAGAGGCCGCGCTTGAATTGTAGGCTTATTCTTGTGACAAATTCACCTAGGAAGCTACATAACCCAACCTTGTAAAGATGGCCGCAATTACCGTCACAGGTTCTATTTTTTTACCACAAAAACTTCATCTCCTGCCCCCTTCTGGTAACGTCTCTCCCAGGCCTTCCAAGATCATCACGACCAAATTACAACATGACTTTCAAACCGACCAATGATAGGAACCAAAATATAATGATCCCGATGAAAACAATGGTTGTCTGTGTCTTTTTGAGCCATTTACATCGTTGATCTCTAATTTGAGCTCCTCCTTCTCATATAAGGAACGCCTTTGGTGTAAAAATAGAGAATGAGAGAGGGAGAAATATAAAGATAAAGATATAAGTAGAAAGTAATAGAGAGAGGTAGAAAGGGGGAGATATATAGGCATAGGGAGTTATAGAGAGATGACAAGATAGAGATACATATAGAGGGAGAGATGGGAAAAGAAATGTAGAGATGTAAAGATTAAAAGGTATAGGAAGGGGGTGATGGAAAGAGATGGTTGGATAGAGATATAGATGAATATAAAGTGGGGGGATGGGGAAAAATAGATAGAGAGTTAGATATAGATCAAGAGGTAAAGATAGAAAGAGATCTAGGGAGATACAAAGGGAGACAGAGAGCGGGAGAAATAGAGAGGAAGAGTTATAAAGATATATAGATGGTCAGCGATGTTGATACAAAGATAATGAGATCTGGAGAGGGTAAGGAGTGACAAAACAAAGGGACAAATACTTAAATGACCTTTTCATAACTCTAATGTTTAAGTCTAAGATTGTGCTTAGAGTTTGAGTTATGATCTTGTTTAGCTTTAAGATTCGGGGTTACCATAACTATTATGATTTGGCTTAAGGTTTATATTATGGTTGTACTTATAATTACAATTAAAGATCAAGCTTAATATTTAGGGTAAGTGTTAATATAAGAGTTTAGATTTCAACCATGTTTAGGGTTAGGATTTATGATGTTGTTTAAGATTACACTTTAATGTTTGGGATAGAGATCGTGTTAGGGTAGGGGTTAGGAGTGTGAATAGGCTTAGGGTTACAATTATGATTAGGGTAAGGGGTTACATCATTGTTAGTATAATGGTTAGATTTAGGATTTTACTTAGGTGTAAGGTTAGGATTGAGGGTAGATATAGGTATGTGATTAATTTTATTGCTAAAGTAAGTGTTTTTATTATGGTTAGGGTTAGGATAATCGTTACGGTTTAAGTCATGATTATGGATAGGGTTGTTTACAACTTAGACTATGCTCTTGTTTAGGATTAGGATTAAAGATTTCACCTTGATGCTTGTGATAAGGCTTAAGATTATGGTTAATGACAAAACAACATTGATTATCATAGCTTTTTTACATTAAAGTACGAGAGAGAGAGAGAGAGAGAGAGAGAGAGAGACTTAAATGTCCTTTCCTTAAATCTACAACGTTCCCATTGCACACTAAGGTACAATTGCTAGTCTTATGGTTCTGTGCAGCAAGTTAGTAGCAGTAGATTTTATTGTACGTAGAAATTTCTCAGTTTTAGTCCATTGTTTTAATTTTGTAGTCTGGTTTGATAAACAACAAATGATGCGTTGCTGGAAGTTTGTTTCTGTTTAATGAATGGAGTTAACGAGTTTAAGAGAGTATATAACTGGATATGTGGGGAGAGGATAATTGACAATATTGGAGCAGTAATTTCCAATCTTCTATATAGTCTGACTAACAGTCCACGTTTTTGGTAGTTTGAAACTGTATACACTTCAAATTTGACCTGAAGAACTTAATTAAAATGAGTTATTTAATTAAAATTTTTAATTCCTGTACTTTATAAATAAATTCTTAAATTTTTTTATATAGTTCATTCTCCTAAATTCTTCTTATCCCAAATCCATTTTCCACCTCATCTCTCCACATCAACCGCCACCTTAGCATGTGGCTAATAATCAAATATGCCTTTTTTAAAATTGTTGATTTATCATCAACAACCAAATTAGCCATGTCTCCAATATTCTCTCATCCTCAACCAATTGGCCATATCTTCAATTTGCCCAATGCATCCTCCACTTGGCCACTTGTGGTTTATGAGGGAATATTCCTCATTGTTTTCTCCACCCTTGTTCATCTTGGCCCTTCATCTCTCCGGGTCGAATTCGCACTGTTGATTCCTGCCACAGGCTCCAGCTTTGAAAAATCTATAAATAGACAACATTTTAATCATTTCCCTCTCCCACTCATTAGATACATTTGCATACATGTTTAGACAACATACTGATTTAGCAATTTCATTAGCTCCATGGTAGTTTAATTTGCAGCATATTATAGCTTAATGTATTTTAGTTTCATTATCATGATTATAATAGTAGCATAGCATTTCAAATCCATATTGTGTATTTTCATCCTGTTAATCATGCATATGGTAGAATCATAATTTGAGAGCCAAATATAATGACCAAAAAAAATCTTTGAAGATATAGGACAGTGAGACACATTTGAAAGCAATTTCTTTAAATTTGGATAATTTATTTTGATTTAATTAGCTTTTGATAATATTCCATTAGTATATTGGTGTTTAATTTGAATTCCCTAATTGCTATTATACATTTTTGGCGCCCACGCCCCCTTTTTAATTTTTTACTACAGGTTTATCTTTGATAGGTTCGGAGAAGACATAGATTAGCGCATTCAAATTTTAGAACAATGTATATACTGCTCAAAGTAGCACATCTACCACATAGAACAACACATAAGTTGTCCAATTTGACACATTTATTGTCTATTTGAGCACATATACTTTATGCTTTAATGCATTTATTTCTCATAATAGCGCCTATTTTAGACAATTAAGCGCATATGTTTACTGTTCTAGTGCATTTATTACATAAGACAAACTTATTTTCTCAGAATATGATCTGTGTTTTTGGTACCTGCAGGTGATATTATGTTTGTCCAAGACTTAAATGAAAACTACTAATAGGGGTTTGCTGGCTTTTCGTCGAGAATTTCACCTAAATTGATCGTTTGCCTTGTCTTTGTTAATGTAGGAACATAGCTTAATTAATATGGTAAATCGATCAAGTGTTTTGCATGTTTGAGGTGATAGGTATATGCTCTCCCTTTAACTGGGTGATAAAAAAGCCACTCATCTTTTCATTTTCGAGTAGTGTTTTTCCTATTAGAAGGTCTGCCTCCTGAGCAACTGATAAGGTCGGGTGAGAGGGAACAACCTAAGTGAGAATGACTAAAGTTAAGTTTCCCAACCCACTATAAACAAGATGTGGTTTTGATGAAAATCATGGTCAACAGAAGCGCTTGGGAATAGCTCTCCTCTAGTACTTATATGGTGTGTAAAACCTTGATTCTCAAGGCTAGGAGACCTCTTAATTGAGATTATACCCCGACATTCCGAACGTATGCCCTTACTAAATACCATTTTAAATAGAAGCCTACCCGATTCACCTCTGAACGTTGTTTTACTCTCAGTGCAAGGGGAGGGAAGAATCTCCCCTCAAGATACCATATGCCCCTTTTGAGCATATGTGTGAATTACTTATTTGAGTACTCATTGCAAGAACTCCTATTCATACTTCACTAGCTCTTGCAAAGGCAAAAACATAGGCGCCCTTTTGGGGGTGACATGTTGTATGAGCTGAAAGGCTACCAATTTGTAGGCTGAGACATAACAATAAAACCAATTTCCTTTAGATAGAGCTGTTTGAAGTGTTTTATGTGTGCAAAAACCTGTCGAAATTTGGGCTTTCTTTAAAGCCTATGAACATACACTTCATGTTTAGAAAATTAGAGAAGACAACTGCTTGATATTGCTTATTATTGTTTTCATGGTCACAATTTAGAAATCATCCAAAACATTAATCAAGAAATTGTAAAAATTAATTTCAAAGCTTAAAAAAACACTGTAAAAAACACTCAGATAAAACAAATTAGTGCATCTAGATCACACTTCAGTGCATAAGACACCCATCTTACTACGTTTGACTTAAATATTAGCGCATAAGACTCCTGTTTTAATGCATTTGGCACACAAAACAACGCATACAACTTTGTTTAGCTGCATACAACTCTTTCCTCAGTGCATATAGCTCACTTTTCTGTGCATATACCTGACAGATTAACGCATATAGCCCATAGTTCATTACATTCACTTACCACTTTAGCGCATATGCAATCCCTGTTTACCACATCTCTGTAAAATAGAACTGCACGCTTGCCCAACATAATAGTGCATAGAGGCTACAGAATAACGCATGCAACCAACATAGTAGGGCATTTGTTTCAGTGCATCTGCCACATAGAGCATAAGATCAACAATTGAGAAAAATCTGAACTTAAATTCAGATACCCTTTTTCGAGTTTGTTTCATTCCAATTATCACATTACTGGTCAGAGAGCAGAATTATCCTGGATTCAACAAGTGATGCATTTCAACCTATCTTAAGACAAACAAAATCAGTGTATAGTTTATCAAAATGTTTGATCATTGATTTTGACAAGGTTGACAATCAGGATAAATCATTCTTAATCCGAATCTTGACTTAAAATCTTGATAAACATAGCTTCATAAATAGGAAAATATCACATTTTCCTATTTGGCTTTGTTAAACATAATAGAACTAGCATTTGGAACTAAACTTAGCACACATTTGAATCACTTGTATGCCTGTTTTGACTAGAGCTCAAAAATTGAAACAAAAGCAAAAAGAAAAAGGAACTCAAGAAACAATGGAAGACATGAAAAATCCTTTTCATAGATACCGAGTAGACTAAGATGAGGAGGAAATAACTGATGAGATGCTCAAAGAACCCAACAAGATCCTAAGTTTCACAAGTTCATGAAAAAATCTTAGAATTTGATAAAGAAAAATACTTCCTCTTGCTAGCTCATCAAGGTGTCAAATTACCCCATGATTTTGATGTGTCACAATTAAGGACTAAGGAAAACACTAATGAAAACAATCCCCTCATGGCACTTACACAACAAATTCAAGCTCTTCAACAACAAATGCAAGACATGCAAAGGCCTCAACAAAAAAATACTCATTGGATGACATATGTCCATATCCTTTTGATAAAAGTTTGAACATGATCTCATTCGCTCCAAATTGTGATACTTTGAAATATGACAAGTATATGGGAAATACTGATCCACAAGTTCACTCTAGGAAATCTTGCACAATTAGCATGAGATTTGCACACAATGAAACATACTTGATGAGTCAATTATTTCTAAGAAGTTTAGGAGGACAAGTCATAAAATGGCTTTCAAAACTTGGCTTCGACATCAAGTCATTTGAAGAATTGGTAAATGAATTTGTTACCTAATACTCATACACCATTGAACATGAAGTAACCATGTTGGCTTTATGCAACGCAAAACAGAAAAATGGGGAAGCACTCCTTAATTTTTTACAAAGATGAAGACAATTATTTGCTAAATATCCTCACAGTGTACTTGAACAAGAAAAAATTGATATTATCATCAACAATTTAAATAGTGAAATGAACTATAGACTTCAATTGCAATGTCCACCAACTTTTGACAAGCTAATTAAAAATGGAATCAAAATTGAAGATGATTTGGTCAGGAAAGGAGAATTAAAACTTTATAAGGATACAAGGAGTTCTTCTAACAACAACATCAATAATGAAAAGTTAAAATTTTGGAGAAGAAACAAAAACGTCGTTAATGATGGAGTGGTTGATGCACAATTTTAAAACCGAAACAACCCATTCTAAATCTATCAAATAATACACAAACAATCAAGAGAACAATAGGCGCAAACCAACATTAAATACACCTCAGAGGAAAGTCACACCTTTAGGTAAGCCACTTGAATCGGTTTTGGGATTGAATTTTCTTCGAACCAACGTATCACACACACATTGTTTCAAAGAGGGGCAAAATGTATACACTTACAATTTAACTTGGAGAACTTAATTAAATACGAGATAATTAATTAATAAATTTAATTCCTCTACTTTATAAATAAATTCTTAAATTTATTTATATAGTTCATTCTCTTAAATTCTTCTTATTCGAAGTCCATTTTCCACCGCATCTCTCCACATCAACCACCACCTCAACATGTGGCTAATAATCAAATATATCCAATTTTAAATTATTTAAGCAACCAAAAGAAGGGGCCTATCCCTTACAAAAACAAGGTCTGTCAGCTGAAAAACAAGCTATTAACAACACATAAGCAACAAAACAAGTGCTGACTAGAAAGACAACATAGCACTAAGGCTAGAAGCCCTTTAAAGGAGGGCCAGACTCATGCCACATGAGAAGATGAGCGAGAGTTTGAAGAATAGTTCTTCTTACGCCGACAGACAACTGTCCAGGAAATATTATCTTTAGGTTCACCAACAAAAGAAACTCGACTAGGACACCTGTCAGCACAGGGGCCAGAGTGCTGAAGCGACAGAGCATTGTCAACAGAAACTTGATGCGAAACAAGAGCAAAAGCCATAGGATCCAAACGAGCCCCAAGGCTAGTGGGACTTGCACCAGAAGTAGCATTGACAATATCTATGGTTGCAACAAAATGAGTTGGATGAGCATGTTAGCACTTGCAAAAAAATTTCATAGCTCCATGCTTTTTCCTTTGGTCTTTGCAAATTTTATTAGGTCTCTGGCCTAAAGCCCTAATTTCAAAATTATAACCGTTGGTGAAAAATCTTGCTAAAACCCTAAAACCCTTCATGAGCTGTTATAAAATCAAGTTACTTTTTAGTAACTTAAGTTGCTTACGTCATCATTTCTAAGTTGTTTTCAAGCGGGGTCACTTTATTACTTAAAACCCTTAGGTTTCATGTTTCCTAAGTTGTGCGGGGTTCACTTTAGTTTTCCCTAAGTCCGGCCCCATTAAACTTTAATACTTTACCTTTTACATTTGTCGGCCAAGTCAGATTTGATCCAATGGTTGGCTTAATGACTTAAAGCCAAGTTGCGTAAGATTTACCCATTAAGCCATTAAGCCTGAGCGCCACGTGTCTTTGGCAGGTTTGACATATATTAAAAGCTGTGATAAAGTGCATACATTTTCTTTTTGATCGGATGGACGACGTAATGGCTTAAACTCAAGATGCAGTTCATCTATCTATCAAATCATTAAGCGGTGGTGACATCTGTCCTCCTGATGATGTGGGTTCCACTTGCATAAAGTTAACTGAAGATTAAAATACTGACAAGTTCTGATAGATTTGACGACAGACTTGATGACTTAAAGGGAAGATGCACAAGATCTAACGATTAAGCCATTAAGCCATGACACCATGTGTCCCAGTGCGTCCGGCTGAAGTCATAAGGAAGGAATTAAAAGGCAAGCATCTGAGGTTTGATCCGATGGTCGACTTAACGACTTGATGATAAAGTGATCGGTATCTAATGTATAAGCCATTAAGTTTGAGTGACATCTGGAAGATGGTGGGTCCAGATCTGTGACAAAGGATGAAGATAAGTTAAAGTGCAGACAAGTTTGAATAGATCTGACGGCAGGGTTGATAACTTAAAGGGAAGATGCGCAAGATCTATCGATTAAGCCATCAAGCCATGATGACGCATGGCAGATCTGATCGCAGGACCAGATAAATTAAAGAGAATCAATGGATATGTTTTAAACTTGTAATACGACTTGATCTTGACCATCCAAATTGTTGTCTGCTCCACCTGTTACAGTTATAACCAAATTTTAAATATTCAAATATATTCACGGATGGTTTTCATAGCGGTCGGCAAATATCTGATCTTAGAGCCATAAATGTTGCGATCTGATCTTATGGGTCGACTATGCACAACTGTTGAAGACCAAAGGGATTAAAATTTGATATGTGGAGGTGTATTCAAGCCCAGAGTTGATAGAAAAAAGTTTTATAATCAGAGGGATAAACTGCATAAAGTGGCTTGGTCATTTCTGCATTAATGTGAGCTACTTTCAGATCTATCCTTCAGAATTTCTTGCACTTCAGGGTACTGCGCTCACATCCATGGATTAGGGAAAATTGATTGCAGATCAGATTGCAAAGATTGAAGAAAAGAATTGAGGGTTTCAACTTGACATCATAATTGAATACTTTCATTAATTGGTTGTAAACCCTAACCCTAAATGGTCTGAAGCTTTTAGCATTCTTGTTCCTATAAAAGAATAATCAAGACCATTTAGAAAGGGCTGGAGAATTGGGAAAGTAGAAATCATTAGGCTTATACTTGTTTCTAGTCTAGAATATAGAAGATGTATTTCAGATTGTATTCAAATAGGATTGAAAGTTCTTTCATCTTTTGCATATTTCTTTGTCATATTGATTCAGGAACTAGTTTCATCATACTTAATATAAGTGGTTTCAAATTTGAGTCTCTCCTTTTTGTTATCTATTAAGTTGTAAGTTTTCTGGCTTATTGTATAAGTTCAAGTTATATATATATATATATATATATATATTTCATAAGTCTTTGGTCTTAGATCAAATTAATGCTTTGGATATTACATTGATTCTGCCTGGATATCTATTTAAGGATCTTGTAGTGTGTGATCTGAGAGTTCTTATGTTTATGGCTTTGAATCTTTGCCAATAAGGTGTTTCAGCTTGAGTACTACATTTAGGATCTAACCCAATGGATAAGGCACTGATCTAGAATTAGTATTTCTATTGAGATATATATCTGAATGGTTTGGCTATATTCTGTCCCTAAATTTAATCAAACTCATCACCAAAATTCTTTACTTTTACAATTTTTGTTCTTCTTTTTCCACCCATGGTAGTGGAGAGTCAATGAATGCTAGGTTGGCATTTAGTACTTACTTACCATTCATCTGTTGTTCAAATTCAAAAGTAGAAGGTGTTGTAAAGAGTTGAGTTTAGTCTGGATTAGGTGTACCCGCCTTGGTTTTGCAGAGCCATAAGTGAAGAGGACAGTCTTGTCCCTATAGTTAGTCCAGTTGTCTTGTAGAGCTGTCATAATTGGAGCTAACCACTCCTAACATTAGTCTCAAGGTATATTGGTGGCTTTGGATAGCATAAATAGTTCTAAACACCAACAAGATGGCGACTCTACTGGGGATAGAGATGGAAAAGTCTTGCTGAAATTTTAAAGGAATCTCTGGTGTTTTATTGATTATATAATTTGACCCATCCGAGTCACCGACAAGATGGTGACTTTACTAGGGAAAGTGCAGTAAATTGCTATAACAAGCCAGTAAGTTGATCGTTGTAAGCATAGAGTTACTCAAGTTTATCCTTTCTCACTGTTTTAACTTGTGAGTTCTCTTTTTGCAATTATTCATACTTGTTAGTGCTATGATCCCAACTAAGTGTTGGGTGGCAACTCTGAAGTTTTCTCTGCAGCAGTGCTGAGTATTAAAAATCATTTTGTCACACACTTTCTATTATGGGTTACAGAGGCATAGGTCTCAGTCAAAGAACAATCCTAGTGAGTGGTTGGGAGATGAAGTCCCAACTACATCTAGAGTTGAGCAACTGAGAAAAGGAAAGGGAAATAGAAGAGCTCCTCAACATCAAAGATATGAGGATGAGATGATAGAAGAAAGACTAGTCCAACGTAGCCAGGAAGGTAATGCATCTGACTATGAAGAGGTTGCAGACTTGGGACTTGGTACAAATGAAGATCATAGCTCTCCTGATGAAAGAGAGGAGGACAAATCTGATACCACCCTCCCAAATTCAGAGGATCTTGATGAATAGGCTACTAAGATGAGAAAAGAAATCCAAAGGAGGTTTTCTCTCAGACAACAAAGAGAAAAAGAAAAGGAAAATATTATAAGACAAAAGATGATCATAAATGAGCAATTAAAGAAGCAATTGTTGAATATGGATGCAATGAGTTAATATATGAGCCTTAGAATAATGAGGAGGAGCCTCTCATTACTCAAGTTGTTGAACATCCAGGCCCTAAAGATCAGGGAAAGTAGGGGATGTCAGGGGTTACAATAAATGAGCCCAAAAATATCAAAGCCTCAGCAAATCAGATGTCTAAGTTAGACATGGATCTTGAAAGAGCTAGAGTTGAAAAGGAGATTATAGCTAAACAACTTGAGAAGGTAGAATTGGAGGCTGCTACTTTAGAGATGAAGAAGAAGGCTGACTTTCTCAGACAAACAACAAGGCCTATTCATCTTGGTGCTGAAGCAGCTACAACATCAAATACTAAAGCCTCTACTTCTCAAGACAACACTACATTTCAAGGAAAGCCCACTCATACAGAAAGGTACAAGCAATTTTCTTTTCATAGTATCCAGGGTTATCCTAATGAGGTTCCAAGTAAACTTAGAGATAAACTTCCCAAATTTGTTGGGAATAATGTAATTACATGTGAAGAACACTTGAAAAAATTTAAGGATATGATGGATGATTGTGACATTGCGCATGAGGATGTATTAATGAAACTTTTTATTCAATCTTTAGTAGAGGATGCTAGGGACTTGTTTAGAGGGTTACCCTATAATTATATAGGATCAATAGATGAACTAGTTGATTTCTTTAAGGAGCAATACGGTGATAAGACCAATGAGGGATTCATGTCGAATGAATTCAATAATATAAAAAAGAATCAGAATGAAGATGTTGCAGAGTTCAACATAAGATTTCAAAGAGCTTTGCATAAGCTTTTTCAGGTTATGAGAATTGATGACAGAGTTTGTCTAGCTACTTATCTTAATGCATTTGATTCTAAGATGGGATGCCTCATAAGAGACAAGAACCCAAGGACTATAAGAGAAGCTTGTAAAAAAGCTATCAATATAGAAACTAATAGGAGGGTATCCAAAAAATTGGGTAGGAGAGAAGATTGGAAGCCTGCAAAGAAGGAATCAGACAAACCTTCAAATGCTAAGCCTAAGGAGGAGGTCAATATGAAGCAGCTTCTGAATGCTATAAAAGACCTAAAATCAGGAGAACATAAGAATCCTCAAGCTCGAAAAAATAATAGGTCATCCTATAACATTCATAATCCCCAAAATAGGATGCAAAACCACCCCTATGGTACCCAATTCAAGGATGGGAAACCCATTATCCCACAAAGGAGAGATAGACCTGGTGATGGAACTCCAGATCCTCTTCAGATAAATTCAGCTAATATGTCTAGTGAGGATTACTGGTGTGATGAGTGTGAATCTCCCCACAATCCAGATAATTGTGCTATTGCTCAGAAGATGTATCCAGATCAGACCCAACAAGAAAGAGAGGATGAGGAAAAGCTATATGATGATGTTGGGAATGCAATGGCTTATGCAGACTTGAAAAGTGAAGAATATGATGACCAAGATCAAAGTCAGGAGTTGTTTTCATCAGATGAAGAAGAGTTTGATGACCAAATTGATGCACAAAATGCCCTTTCATATGAGGAAAATGAAGGAGACATTGATGAAATAAGGTGTAATGCTACAAAAGGAAAATAGCCTTTTATGGCCAGAAGACCTCCAGATGCAGAAAGAGCTAGAATTACTGAGAACTTGGTTGCTCAAGTACAAAGTAAGTATAATTTGAGAAATATGACAGTTGGTAGTACAAATGGTACACTAGCTGGTATGTTTATTACAAACACAAAAGCAAGTCCTAAACAGACACCAAACAAAGAAAAAATTACTAAGGATGTAAAAAAGATAAAGTTGAAAGCAAAGGATAAACCAAGTAATCCAAGTGTTGTTCATAAGATTAAAATAAAGACACCAGAGGTGGATGTTTCTTCTATTCAAAAAGATGCTAATGGAGTTGAGCCAAGCTTGGCTACTAAAAATGAGGATAAAAGTGTTCTTATTACTAAGAAAGATATTTATGATATCAAGTATACTCCTGTTGACATGGGATAGTTAATTTCACAAATCACAGTCAGAGTTCCACTTTTAGAAATGATGAGGATTTTTGAACACAAGGAGACAACTTTGACATGGATGAATAGTGTTTCTACCCAAAGAGCTTTGAAATCAGAAATGGATGAGAAAAAAAGGGACATAAGGAGAAATCTGATGCAAACGGAAAAGAATCAGGTGAGATTATTTCTAAGATCCCTCAGATCTTCTTAAACACAAATCATGTCACTCCTCCTTTGGGAACTGTGGACCCCTTCTTCTTAACATTGGTTATTAATGGAAAGATGCTCAAGAATTGTATGATTGATTCATGCGCATCAAATACAGTCCTGCCTACAAAAATAATGAGGTCAATGGGACTACATGTAGATACTCCTCATGTGAGGTGTCAAGCAATGGATTCAAGAGAAGTTCCTATTATAGGTACTATTAAGGCCTTTCCCTATACACTTGCTGCATTTCCAGAAAAAAATACTAACAATGAGTGTCCTAGTAGTTGATATTCCACCTCAATATGGAATGTTGCTATCCAGGAAATAGAGTGCCTTAATGGGAGGGAGTATCCAATGTGATATTTCCTTTGCAACATTTGACATAACTGGTAAAAATTTCAAAGTATCTAGAGAAGTTAGAACTCCCCATATGATTGAGGAGAGTGAAGATGAAGCAATGAATTGTTTCTTGGATACTGACATTGGATCCTTTCAACTGCAAGATAGCAAAGCTGAGAGAAATGTCCAACATATGTTGCTATCAAAAGAGAAGGACAATCTTGTAGACATAATTGATCTATGGACAATGCACTTTGATGGTGCAAACTCAAAGGAAGGAGCTGGTGCAGGAGTGTTACTAATAGCTCCCAGTGGTAAGACCTATAAGTTCTCATTTTCTATGCTATTTTCTTGCACTAATAATATTGTAGAATATGAGGCTTTGCTTATAGGATTGATATTAGCTTGAAGACACAAGATTAGATGTATTAGAGTCATCGGGGACTCTGAATTGGTTGTTTCTCAAATAAGATCAAGATATGATTTAAAGAACCAGAGGCTAAAACAATATAGGAATGTTGTTTGGGATGAAATTGAAAACTTTGATGCATTTGGCATTGATTGGATGGACAGAAGTCAAAACAAGATGGAAGATCTATTGGCTAATATTGCCTTGAAGCCCGAAGATATTACTTTTGCAGGAATCTCTAGTATAGAGGTTCAATCCAGACCGTCCATTCCAAACAATGCTGAAAATTGGCAAGTCTTTGAAGATGACATGGATATTTTGAGATTCCTATCTTGTGAATCAAACTTTGGTGATAAGGAGATGGACTTTACTAGTTTTGTGGAGATTCTACATGGAAAAGAAAGTATTCTTGGAAAGGAGGTTCTCCAATTAAAGTCAAATAAGGTACCCAAAGGTTTGTTTGTACTTGAAAGAGATTTTGATAACAAATACAAGTCTTTGTCAGCAAACACAATCAGTAAACATGAGGACTTGGAAGAGATAAGCTTGGGGACAGATCAAGATCCTAAAAGGGTGTATATTGGTAAGAAGTTGTCCCCCAAGCTTAGAGATTCACTAGTAGATCTTCTTAGAAAATATAGACATGTTTTTGCATAGTCTTATGATGATTTGAAAATGTATCATCTTAAAATGGAAGCACTTCCATGTTAAGAACATTTAGCCCTCCTTAGGGGATGTTTTTGACCACCATCATACTGTCCCCTCCTTTCAGTATCATCTCCTACTTTTGTGCCTATTTAGGATCCTGATTGGGGCTCTTCGGGCACCTTCTATACCACCTGGCACTTTTTCTAGGGGTTCTGACCCCCTGGGTTAGGGTCAACCTCGACCTTGACCTGGTTCCCCCTTTCAAATTTGGAAATTTTTTGGTTGTCAGAAGTCATCCAAAAATCATTTCCCGCTTCCGGGTCGGCTGTTTTGGGGTTCTGAAGCAGTAAATCTTAAATTATATTTAATATAGGTCCTCTTCTATGGGCATGGGTCTAATTGGAATTTAAATCTCCTATGTTTGCCTCCTTAGAAGATTGTGCCCTAATTTCATATAAAAGGAAGCATTTCTCTCTCATTTCCTCTAAGTCTTCCAAGTGCAAAAAGCTCTAACCAAGAATTTTTCAAGAAGAAAAAAGTTCAAGCATCCATTTCTCTACATGTTTTCAAGCTCTCAAGGTGTTCGATTCTCCCTCCTCAAGAATTCAAGCTCTCCATTGAAGATCAAGGATTCAAGCTTTCAAGCCTTTGAAGGGATTTGGTTCAAGCATTCAAGATTTATCATTCAAGCCCTAGATCTAGCCATCATGATGGTGTGATCTTCCATCAAGATCCTTTGTGCATCCTCAAGACTCTTTCATCGTCTCTTCAAGGTGGATTCCAAGCATACAATCATGGAGGTTTATGGTTTCTAAAGTCCATGCTTTCATATTTACATACTTGCTTACATTTAAATTACAATTACATATCTATGCAATATCATAGCTTCGTTGTTAGATTCAATTCTACTACTTGCTAGCATTCTTATTTCAATTATTGATTTCAAGGTTAATTCCTAAATCAGGGTTTGACTAAGGCAAACTCCTCTCCCCCAACAAAAAAACCTCTTTTTCTTGCAAGTACAGGTTCAAGACTGTAGATTTGAGACTAGATCTATATACCCTTTTTGGCCTTCTGTCGAGATCCGCAAACAAAGTCACTTTCGGATCTGTGCAGGTCAGGGTCGACATTATTGGGTCAGGGTTGACATTTGTGGGTCAAGGTTGACCTTTTTCATAAGACGACATCAGAACAGAAAATGATTTCTGGGTTTTGTTCGTCTCTTCATTTCCTTTCCAAATCATACTTTAGATTTTCTAGAAACTGAGTATAGACCCCAGAAAATAGCATTCTTTGATCTACAATATTTCAAGGTTAGTAATTTTCTATCATTCATTTCAATTCAAATCCTTAATCATTCTAAATCTATCACACATTCACACAACCCACATTTTAAGAGGGAAACGTAGGATCTCCTTCTTTATTCTTATTTCCGATAGATTGATTCATTTATGCATTGATCCTTTTTGGGTTGATCAATTTGGATCCTTTGTGAATTTAAGAATAAAAGGGGAATATCTTATCTTTCCCTCCACTCGAAACATTAAATGTAAGGTGATAAGTGATGTGATTATCAAAACACTCTTATTCTAATAACATCATTTTTCTCCTTTATAGAAAACATATAGAGAAGATATTTTCCAACGTGAGATTCCATTAAAAGAACGCACTAAGCCTTTTAGATAGAAGTTGAGACCTGTTAATCCCACTTTAGCACCCAAGATGCAAGATGAGTTAAAAAAGATGAGGGATGCTGGAATTATAAAGCCCATAAGGCAATCAACATGGGTATCTAATTTGGTACCAATAAGAAAGAAGAATGGAGATATCAGAATATGTATGGACTTGAGAAATTTGAATATTAATTATTTTAAGGACAATTATGGATTTCCCAACATGGAAGCAATGTTGCAAAGATGTATAGGGTCTGAGATGATGTCCATGTTGGATGGCTTTTTAGGATACAATCAGGTCAAGGTCAAGGAATCTAAATAGTTCAAAATTGCATTCACCACACCCTGGGGAACTTATGTATATGTTCAGGATGCCCTTTGGCTTGACAAATGTTGGAGATACTTTCCAGAGAGCCATGGATGTGGCGTTTGCAGATTCCATAAACAATTTTTTGGCATTCTATCAAGATGATCTTACTTCTTACTCAGCAAAAGAAGATCAACACTGTGATCATATTGAAAAGGTCTTTGTAAGAGCACTAGAGTATGGGGTTTCCTTTAACCGAAAGAAGTGTGTTTTTGGGGTAACACAGGGAAAATTTTTAGGACATATTGTCTCTAAAGATGGAGTAAGAATTGACCCTAAAAGGGTAAGTGCAATTGATAAATTCCCTCAACCCAAGAATGTCAAGGGAATCCAATCCTTCTTTGGACAAGTGAACTTCTTAAGAAGGTTTGTTACAAACTTTGCAGAGACTAGTCTGCCAATCTCAAACATGATGAAGAAAGGAGACAAAGTGGAATGGACTCAAGAAGCATGTAGGACTTTCTCAGATATCAAGCAGGCTATTAAAGATGCCCCTATTTTGAGGACCCCTAATTATACCAAGCCACTTTAGATTTTCTCCTTTGCTTCTTATAATATAGTTGTTGTAGTATTATTGCAGAAGAATTTAGAAGGTTATGAACAACCTATTTATTTTTTTAGTAAGTCTTTACAGGCAGTAGAGCTGAAATATGATATCATAGAGAAACAAGCCTATGCTTTGGTCAAGCATGTTAAAGAATTTAGATGCTATTTGGTAGGAGCAACCATAATTGCTTATGTGCCAAGTGCTGCTGTAAAAGACATATTAGTTCAACAAGAGATCTCAGGAAGGATATGCAGATGGATCAACAAGATCCAAGAGTTTAATATTGATATCTACATCACTAAGTTGGTAAGAGGTCTAGGACTTGCTAAACTCATGGCTCAAACCAATTTGGATGCAAATCGTATTGATATGTTAGAAGAAGAATATAGACATTATATTTGTGATATGGATTGTTTTGATTGGTACAAAGAAATTGTTGGATACTTGCAAAACATGGTGCTACCCCCTGACATGAGTGATAATAAAAAGAGAACAGTCAAGTTGCATGCTCTGAATTATGCAATAATTCAAGGACAATTATTATGGAGGAGCAATGAAGGAGTGTTGCTCAAGTGTGTAGATCATGATAGATCCGAGAATCTACTGAAGGAAATGCATGATGATGGATGTGGTGGCCATTACATGGCTAAGACTACTGCCCATAAGATTATCATATTTGGTTTTTGGTGTCCTACGATTCTTAAGGATGCTCATCAATATGTTAGAAAATGTGATGCTTGTCAGAGATTTTTAGGCAAGTTAAAGTTTGGTGGGAATCTTCCCTTGAAGCCTGTTACAGTTGAGGCACCTTTTCAGAAATGGGGAATGGATTTCATAGGTGAAATCCATAATAAGTCTAGTGGGGGTTATTCATGGATCCTAGTGGCAACTGATTATTTTACCAAGTGGGTGGAAGCAATTCCCACTAGAAGAGCCAAAAGTAAGGTTGTGATTGATTTCATAATGCAAAATCTATTGACTAGGTTTGGTTGTCTAGAAACCATTGTAGTGGACAATGCTATGTGTTTTAGATCATAAGAGTTCACTGATTTCTATCAGCAATATGGGATCTAGATTTCTTACTCTTCCCCATATCGCCCCCAAGGAAATGGTCAGGCTGAATCCACTAACAAGAGCCTGATAAAAATTATCAAGAGAGTGTTGGATGTAAACAAAAAGGCCTGGGATTCAAAATTGCAACTTTCTCTATGGGCAGATAGAGTAATAGTAAAAAAGGCTATTGGATGTGCACCTTTTGACTTGGTTTATGGTATTCATGCCAGATTACCTCAGAATAATTTACTCAGATGTTTAAATTCATCCAAGCATATGATGATGAATTAGAAGATGATATGGGGATTAGATTGGAGGATTTGATACAACTTGATGAGTCAAGAAGGGAAGCGCATGATAGGAATGTCAGACTCCAACTACAATGCAAAAATTTGTTTGAAAAGAGAACTACTGCTAGAAAATTTGAATGTGATGATATGGTTTTGATGTGGAATGCTAGAATAGAGGACAAAGGAAAACATGCCAAATTTGATCCTATACGGTTAGGTCCATACATAATTCATGGTAGGTGGGGTTCTGATTCCTATATTCCGAAGGACTTAACTGGAAATATTTTGGAATTGCCGGTTCATGGGTTGTTCCTTAAGTTCTACATTTCTTGAAGAAGATAAAATCCATGAACATGCAAGTTTGTATATATTCTTTCTTCTTTAGGTTAGGTTTCCTTTTCTTGTAGGTGGTCTGCTTATCCCAGAGTCCTGAACCCTTGCTATGCCTGCAAGAGGCATACATCCCCAAATGGAGCCACTGTTAGCACTTGCAAAAAATTTCATAGCTCCATTCTTTTTCCTCTAGTCTCTGCAGATTTTATTAGGTCTTTGGCCTAAAGCCCTAATTTCAAAATTATAACCGTTGGTGAAAAATCTTGCTAAAAACCTAAAACCCTTCACGAGCTGTTATAAAATCAAGTTACTTTTTAGTAACTTAAGTTGCTTACATCATAATTTCTAAGTTGTTTTCAAGCAGGGTCACTTTATTACTTAAAACCCTTAGGTTTCATGTTTCCTAAGTCGCGCGGGGTTCACTTTAATTTTCCCTAAGTACGGCCCCGTTAAACTTTAATACTTTACCTTTTACATTTGCCGAGAAAGTCAGATTTGATCCAATGGTTGGCTTAATGACTTAAAGCCAAGTTGCGCAAGATATACCCATTAAGCCATTAAGCCTGAGCGCCATGTGTCTTTGGCGGGTCTGACATATGTTAAAGGCTATGATAAAGTGCATGCATTTTCTTTTTGATCAGAAAGATGATGTAATGGCTTAAAATCAAGATGTAGTTCATCTATCTATCAAGCCATTAAATGACAGTGACATATGTCCTCCTAATTATGTGGGTTCCACTTGCATAAATTTAACTGAAGATTAAAATGCTGACAAGCTCTGATAGATCTGGCGGCAGGCTTGATGACTTAAAGGGAAGATGCAAAAGATCTAATGATTAAGCCATTAAGCCATGATGCCACATGTCCCAGTGGGTCCAGAAGAATTCATAAGGAAGGAATTAAAAGGAAAGCATCTAAGGTTTGATCTGATGGTTAACTTAATGACTTGATGAGAAAGTGATCGGTATCTAATGTATAAGTCATTAAGTCTGAGTGACATTTGGTAGATGGTGGGTCCAAATCCGTGACAGAGGATGAAGATAAGTTAAAGTGTAGACAAGTTTGAACAGATCTAGCGGTAGGCTTGATGACTTAAAGGGAAGATGCGCAAGATCTATTGATTAAGCCATCAAGCCGCGATGACACATGACAAATCTGATCGTAGGACCAGATAACTTAAAGGGAATCAACACATATGTTTTAAAGTTGTAATACGACTTGAGCTTGACCATCCAAATTGTTTTCTGCGCCACCTGTGACTGTTATAACTAAATTTTAAATATTCACATATATTCACAGAGGGTTTTTGTGGTGGTCGACAAATATCTGATCTCAGAGCCATAAATGTTGCAATATGATCTTATGGATCGACTATGCACAACTGTTGAAGACCAAAGGGATTGAAATTTGATATGTGGAGGTGCATTCAAGTCCAAAATTGATAATTTTTTTTTATAACTAGAGGGATAAACTACATAGAGTCACCTGGTCATTTCTGCATTAATGTGAGCTACTTTCAAAGCTATCCTTCATAATTTATTTCACTTCAGGGTACTACGCTCACATCCATGGATTAGGGCAAATTGATTGAAGACCAAATTGCAAAGATTGAAGAAAAGAATTGAGGGTTTCAACTTGACATCATAATTGAATGCTTGCATTAATTGGTTGTAAACCCTAACCCTAAATGGTTTGAAGCTTATAGAATTCTTGTTCCTATAAAAGAATATTCAAGACCATTTAGTAAGGGCTAGATAATTGGGAAAGTAGAAATCATTAGGCTTATACTTGTTTCTAGTCTAGGATATAGTAGATGTATTTCAGATTGTATTAAGATAGGATTGAAAGTTCTTTCATCTTTTTCATATTATCATATTGCATATTTCCTTGTCATACTAATTCAGGAACTAGTTTCATCATACTTAATATAAGTGGTTTTAGATTTGAGTCTCTCCTTTGGGTTATCTATTGAGTTGTAAGTTTTCTGGCTTACTATATAAGTTCAACTTATATATATATATATATATATATATATATATATATGTATGTATGTATTCTATAAGTATTTGGTCTTAGATCAAATTAATGCTTTAGATATTACATTGATTCTGCCTGGATATCTATTTAAGGATCTTGTAGTGTGTGATCTGAGAGTTTTTATGTTTATGGCTTTGAATCTTTTCCAATAAGGCATTTTAGCTTCAGTATTGTATTTAGTATCTAGCCCAATGGATAAGGCACTGATCTATAATTATTATTTCTATTGAGATACATATCTGAATGGTTTGGCTATATTCTATCCCTAAATTTAATCAAACTCATCACCAAAATTATTTGCTTTTATAGTTGTTGTTCTTCTTATTCCACCCATGGTAGTGGAGAGTCAATGAATGCTAGGTTGGAATTTAGTACTTACTTACCATTCATCTATTGTTCCAATCCAGAAGTAGAAGGTGTTGTAAAGAGTTGAGTTTAGTCTGGATTAGGTGTACCCGCCTTGGTTTTTCAGAGCCATAAGTGAAGAGGGAAGTCTTGTCCCTATAGTTGGTCTAGTTGTCTTGCAGAGCTTTCATACTTGGAACTAACCACTCCTAACATTAGTCTCAAGGCGTATTGGTGGCTTTGGATAGCATAAAAAGTTTTAAACACCAATATAGCATAAGAAGTCTAGTTTAGATCAACATCCTGAGAAACATCCAAATTTGCAGTAGGAGTTTCATCCTCATCAACAGACATGGAGTCTTCAAAGGAATAATCAAAGGGAGAATCAGAAGCATGGAAAATCAGATGATCAACAATTGCCTCTTTCCACCAAGTAGCAACAGATTTTATACAAAGAAGAGCACAATCAGTAGCCAAGTGTCCCGTAGAGAAGCATCACCGACACCAAAAGTGAAGGCCCTCATAATCCAGTGCTTGAGTCCATGGCCTCTCACTAACCATAAGAACCACCTCCCTGAGAGCGGAGTGGAGATATCCATATTAACCAGGATATGGGCCAAAGTAGTATGGACTAATGTAGGAGTGGGTTCGTCCACCTTCAGGAAATGACCTAGAGAGTTTCCAATGGCCTCGAAGCATGACATCTCCCAGAAGTGAAGTGAGATATTAGGAATACAAACTCATACTGGATGCACATTGAGTGGTTCAATAAGAGGGTTGAAAGAAACAATCTAGGGTTTAGTAGAAAGAGAATGATTTCCCCAAACCCATAACTTGTTCAAGATTAAATCACGATCATCAGGAGAGGAAAATGAAGGAATAAAAAAACCCCTTACACAAGGATATAACTCAATGCCACCAAAAATTAGGGGTCCCCAAGAACTAGTTACCCAATGGTGTAAATAAGGAAGAGAGGGCCAAAGACCCGCAAACCTGCAGACCAAACCACGACACTGGTAAAAATCCACATTCTCTAACACCTCAAGGCCACAAACCACCATAGGGGGGGCCTTGGTACATGCAAAAAGTTGAGATTTCTCCTTAGAAGGGACATTAGCAGTAGACATGGTAATCTTAGCATAACTCCTGCCACCAAAATATGTAGATTTTGGAGGGAAAAATCCCTCCATAGAAACCATGGGACCAACACCGCTAGCAAGGTGAGAATCCATCCCAGAACCTAGGATATTCGAAGCACTAGGAACCGAAGACCCAGGAGGGAGGCCACCAACAATAGTAGTGGTAGGCAAGCCAACAACACTAGCAAGACCCTCAACAAAAACGTGCAAAGGAGAGGCCACAATCACGACTGTAGGCCTAGAGGAATTTGAAATCATAGAGCGGGAAAGGCTACCGTTAACGTCCATGGCGTGATTTTACCTTGTTAGTTTCTCTTATTTTTAAATTGTTGATTTATCATCAACAACTAAATTAGCCACATGTCTCCAATATTCTCTCATCCTCAATCAATTGGCCACACATTTTTAATTTTTTCATGCATCCTGTACTTGGCCTCTTGTGGTTTATGAGGGAATATTCCTCATTTTTTTCTCCACTCTTGTTCATCTCGACCCTTCATCTCTCCAAGTCGAATTTGCACTGTTGATTCCTACCACATAGGCTCCAACCTTGAAAAATCTATAAATAGGCCGCATTTTAATCATTTCCGTCTCCCACTCATTAGATATATTTGCATACATATTTAGACAACATACTAATTTATCAATTTCATTAGGTCCATGGTAGTTGAATTTGTAGCATCATAGATTTAGATCATCATCTTTAATCATATATTTTAATTTTATTATCATGATTATTATAGTAGCATAGCATTTCAAATTCATAGCATTGTGTATTTTCATCATGTTAATCATGCATATGGTAGAATTATAATCTTGTTCCTCAGATTCTCATCTTAATGGTCACAACTACATCTGAGAGCCAAATAAAATGACCAAAAAGATCTTTGAAGATAGAGGACAATGAGACACATTTGAAAGCAATTTCCTCAGATTCGGTTCATCTCTTTTGATTTAATTAGCTTTTGATAATGTTTCATTGGTATATTGGTGTTTAATTTGAATTCCCTAACTACTGGTATACAAAAACATTGTTTCAAAGATAACAGAAAGTATGTGTGCTAAAATACCTTTTAATGTGAGTTTTTATACTGCGTCTATTTTTTCGGTTCGGGAAAAAATATTTGTGGAGCATGAAATGCGTGTGTTTATTGGTAGATGATACATTCAAATGTGATTAGCTCAGGGTTGTTTTCAATTCATTATTTTGATGGTGATGGTAATTCCAATTTTGATATCATAAGGCCTCTAATTTTCTTGAAATATATTTTTTAAAGGACACAAGTGCATAATTGTAACAAATGTGGATTGCACCACTTAATTTATATCACCTATCTTGCGATGAATCAACCGTGTTCAAGATGTTTTTTTTTCCAAAACAAGTTCTTTCTTCTTCTTCTTCTTCTTCTTTTTTTTTTCTTTTCTGTGCTTCTTTCTTATTTTATAGCATATGTTTAGTGCTTGATCACAAAAGAACTCCATTTATTGAGGGCCTGATTCCTTTGGAAGCTAAATCTTGTGGATGATTTAGATAATTATATATGTATCGTGACAATTGTTATTTTTGTTTATTTTGTACCTTCCCTGAGTTTGCTTGATTGTAATGTAACACATGGACATGTCCCCCCAACCCCTGAGTTTTTGACACGAGGTGGGGGGACAGGGACTTGGTGTTGCCCCACCACCACCATTTTGCCGCCCACACACCATCGAGGATATGGGGGGGACGTGCAAAAGTCCCTGAGATGGCAGGGGGACGCCCACACATCCCGAGAACTTCTGCATGTTCCCCATTGACACCACAAAAAAAAAACATTTTTTTTTTTTTAAAATTATATTTTTAATTTTTCTTTTGGGTTCTATTCGAACCCTAATTGGGTGTGGGCCCCATCTTGGCTACTCCATGCCTTCAAATACCCTTCCATGCTTCATTCTTTCTCACATTTATATTTCTCATTTTTAAATACAACAGGTAGAGAAGAGTGAAAAGGAGAGAAATGAGTGATTGGAGGAGTGAAAGAAGTGAGTGCAAGTGAAAGAGGAGCAAGAAGAAGAGGAGGAAGATTCTACACCTTCCTTGAAGAGATTCATCAAGCATAAGATAGGGTTTTGTTTTATTTTTTAATTTTTTTTATAAATTGCAAATTGTTTTAAAAATTTTAAACCTTGAATGTTCATTGTTCAATGTTATTTGTTTTACAATGTTTTTTGATTATTGTTGTTCAAGAATCAAATGAAAAATGTTGAATGTTTTAAAATTTAAAGTTTTTTAGTTTTTATTTTATTTTCATTTTTGTTGTTTCATGTTCTAATTGCATTATTGTAAATAAGTATTAAGATTTTTTTATTCATTTTATGATGAATTTTGTGGGCAAAATGAAAAATTTATGTTGATTTTTGATTTTGCACTCACCATTCATAATTTTGAAATTAATAATTTTTCAATTTTTTATTTTTTGAATAGGTTGAAACTAGTTGCTTACTAAATTTATTTTTATTTTGTGAATTGCAGTGTCACAATGAGCTCTCATAGTCATGGTATGAGTGGAGATGAGATGAAAATTCAGTCTGAGGGTGGAAGTCAATTAAAATGAGGTTGAGCCCGAGGAGAGTGACCATGGGGATGATCCAGATGCCCAAACTAGATCCATGGCTAGTGGACCAACTTCTATAGATTGCCCCTCTGAGATTTTGAAATAGTTTTCTAAGGGTCCTTATGATCCCAAGCCTCCTCCCAAACAATTTTTAAAAATAACAACAATCCCAAACAAATCAGGTGGCTGCACAAGAAAATATAAATTCAATATTTGTAGTGAGATGGTGTGGGAGCATCACTAGAGTCAATGCACACTTTCTCTTTTGGATAGGATATGGTGTGAATCCATGTATATTTTTGCAAGATGCTAAAAATATCAAGTACTGAATTGAGTTCAACAAGCTTTTGGGTGTTCTTGAAGATGATACAATTAAAATGCCTACTACTTTGTCTGCTAGGAAACATGTTCAAACAATTCATTAGATGCGGGGGAAATAATATATTTCTACTCGTACATTGCATCAGAGAGTAGGAACGATGTCAAGGTCAGCCTTAGGACCTTCATCCACTAGAAGTGTAGCAGGGGAGGGAAACAACAAGGGGGAATTCAAGCCATGAAGTAACCCCATAGCTGATTTGTTCAATGTGTAGTTAGAGGATCAGATTGATGATTCCATTTTTTGGTTCTTCTTTTCCAATGGAATCCCTTTGAATGTAGCTTGATCTCCTTATTATGAGGAGATGATGTCATATGGTGGCAAAGGGGGAGCATCATATGTGCCACCAAGTTAGCACAAATTGAGGAGCATGATCTTAGATAAAAACTTTGCTAAGATCAATGTTTTGATGGAGTAGATGAAGGAATGTTGGGTAAAGAATGGATGCAATATAGTTATGGATGGGTGGAAAAGCATTAGTCATCATCCACTTATAAACATCATGGTTACATGTTTAGAGGGCCCATACTTCCTCAGGGTAGTTGATTGTCCAAGGCATCGCAAAGATGTCGATTTTTAGTTTGAGGTCCTTAGGAAGGCTATTGAGGAGATTGGGCCACAAAATGTGATCCAAGTAGTGATAGATGCAACTCATGTGTGCAAAGATGAAGGAAAAATTATTGAGTTATCCTAAAGACACATTTGGTGGACTCCATGTGTGCATGCCATGAATAATACACTCAAGGAAATGAGGAAGATTGACTGGACTAGAGGAGTGGTCAATGATGTGAGAGATGTGCAGATGTTTATCTACAACCACCACACTTCACATGCACTCTTCAGGACCTTTGCAAAGAGGGAGTTATTGAAACCAATTGAGACTGGATATGCATCCTATTACATTCTCTTGGAGAGAATTCTTGAGTTTCAAGAGGCATTGCAACTCATGGTTATGATGATTGAGTGGAATTGGTGGGCTGATGCCAAGACAAAGATGAGGAAAAGGGTAAAGGAGATAATGAAGAGTGATCAATTTTGGAGTCATGCAAAATACATTATCTCCATCATTACTCTACCTTTCCAGGTGATCAAATATGGTGAGGGAGATGCACCTAACCTTGGAGAGGTGTACGAGTGCATCGATTCTATGCTTTACTAGATGAGGGTTGTTGTGCGAGAGAAGGACCCCAATTTAGCATTTTACAATGAACAAATTTAGGCAATCATTCACCATAGATGGGATAAGATGAACACTCCCTTACAACTGGCTGCTTATGCAGTGCATCTGAAGTGGTACATGTCTAGGCCTGGTAGAGTTACGCCCCTTGAGGATGATGAGTTGAAGGAAGGGTTCTTTAGGTGCATTGATAGGATGTTTGATGATCCTATTTCTAGCCAAGGTTCTCATTGAGTGGAAAAAATTTCCACTCTTAAATGTTATTTAGAAGTGACAAAGATAGATATAACAACTATGGCACAAGAGAACCCAATTTTGTGATGGAAATTTCGTAGAGTATAGAGAGAAAATATTACCACACTAGCCATTCATCTACTGTCTCAGATTTCTAGTTCTTCAGTTGCAGAGATGAACTAGTCCAATTATAGCTTCATCCACTCTCTTAAGAGGAACAAACTTACCTCTAGGAGAGCGGAGAAGCTAGTGGTTGTACATAGTGCCTTTGTGTATCATTGACTGCAAGAAACATGTGTACAAGGAGAGCCCAAAAAACACGATGGGATATAGAGCCAAAGGAGCCAACACAAATTGATGAGGATGAGGATGCAATGCCTTTAGATGTAGGACTGGTTGGTGTTCATTTGACAGATCTTGACCGCAAGGAGTCCAACAGCTCTAGTGATGGGGAATTTTCCTCGAGGGATGGTTAGAGGCCTCCCTTCACTATATTTTGACATTTTGTACTTTTTTTGATATCATATTATCATGCTTCTCATTGTAATAATCTTTATGATAAAAACATTTTTGATACAATATAAATCTTCCATTTGTCCTTTTGGCAATTTAATAATTTTAGTATTCTAATTTGTAATTTGTAATTTGATAATGATATGTTCCATTGTCCATTGTTCAACGTTCAAGTATTTAGTATTTGACGTTTGCAAGTTTTCTATTTAGTATTTTACATCTTTTCATAACTAGCATTTCAATTACTATATGTATAGTATATAGTATATACCAATACTCATTTCACTAATTTTTTGTGCTTCTATCCTGAAATAGGAGGTTGTGGGAGGATAAGATCATATAGGAGGATAATTTTGTTTTAATGAAAATCATCTGATTGATGTAGCCCTCTGGTCGTTGGGATGCTTCAAAGTCAAAGGAATAAACATCAAAGGATAAAATTATATCTTTATCATAATCCTTAAGATTTTTTGATGGTCCACCCAAAATTTGACCATTCATTTGATCATCTACCATTTATTTTAATTGTATTTTACGGTAAATAAGCTTCACCATGGTCATATGGTCATCACATTTAAGTCTGGTATGGGTATACTATTCTGACATAATAACACATTGCCTCATTGAAAATACCCCCAGTTTATCATGTTTTAGGGGTTTTTCTTAGTGTCTTTCCTTCAATCTTTGATCTCTTGCCAATGTGAAGTTTAGGAGTTCATTCCAAGTTTAGGAGTGTCATCAAAAAGTAAAAAAGAGAAAGCATGACCAAATGAGTATTATGATACCACATAGGTGTTTAGAAGGGCTAAAGAACGAAGATTGACATTACATGAGCTTAATTCTGGTAACTCCTTTTTAGGAAAAAAATGCTTTTTTTAATTTTCTCAAAAGTTCCATTTTTGGCACTTATAGGCCAATTTTGGTTTTTTTTTTCTTTTTTGAAAATTTTATTTTTATATGTTTCTATTTTGGGAAGGCCAAAAGTTGCGTCTACAACTAAGAATCATGAAATCAACTAAGTGTAAATTTTTTTTTTCAACTTCAAATTTTATCTAGGATTTCATGAAAAAGAAGGAAAAGCGGTGAAATTATTTGGATTTCAAAAGTAGGGAAAGCATTCAATATTGTGAAAATTATTGGAAAATCCTTGTTTCAGTATCAAATTTATTAGAAATCTTGAAAAAAAATATGTGGAAAAGAACACAGCTGGAAGTGCGCTAATTAATGAAATTCGGCCAAGTTTGAAAATTTTTAGGATCTTCCAAAATCTAGAATGTCCATTATAACTCCTAGAGATTTGAAACCACTCTCAAACATCCTGACAATATTTATGCTTGAAATTCAGTGAATCAACCTAAACTTCGACCAAGAAATGTTAGTCCAAGTAAAAAATTCCTCAAACCAATGCAAAGTCTACTCAAGGAAGGAGGGAAATTCCTAAAGGCGTGAGAAGTCCGACTTGGAAATGACGAAAATCCCCAATCCTCAACAAAGTTTGCTTTAAGGTGTCAAATTCCTTGACAAGGGGCAAAGTTTGACTTGTCCAACATGAGAAATCCCTATCACCACATGAAGTTTGATCAAAGGAAAGAAGAATTCCTTATTTTAATACAAAGTCCACCCACACTTGAAAGAAAGTTCTAGAAGCATGAAGAGATTGACTTGGGGAAGAAGAAAACAAGAATAAAGGAATCAACTCATAAGAAATTATGGAAGAAAGAAAAAAATAAAAATAAAATAAAATACAATAAGCTTTAAAAGAAGCCTCTCCAAGAAGCCGACTAAGAAAGAATGGAGAAAAAAAATATCAGAAAACAAAGGAAGAAAGCAAGGAGTTCAATCTCTTCATGAACATTCACAGTTCCTATAAATACATAAATTTGGTATCTCATTCTTCATAAGAAGAAGTCGTAACTCTGGAGGTATTAGACAATTTTTAGATTAGATTTCATTCTTTTTGAAGGTTTTCCTTGGCACAAATTAGAGATTCAAATGAATTTTCATGTTTTCCATTCAAAATTTCACCTTTCAGGATTGGAAGCAATTCTCAAGAGGAATTTCCTAATTTTATTGGGGATTCTCTGAGTTTCATTGCAGAAGTAAGGAGAAAAAATGTGTATGTCATGGAAAATCCATGAAAAGAGATGAAGTCCACTGTATAAGGAGAAAAAGTGTGTAAGCTTGGGGTAATTTGAAAATTTGAAAAATCTTAATTCCAAGCTCAAGACCACCATGTAGAGAATTTTGAAGGATCAAAAGTGGCTAAGTATGAAAATCCTTAAATAGAGATGAAGTTCACCCTATCTAGCATGGATAGAAGGAAGGGAAAAGGTTTGGACAAGCATAGAGAATTTTGGTTTCAAGATGAACTCTACCAAGGAGGAAATACAAATTGCCTAGTGTTCAAATAAAATCCACGAGTGGACATAAAGTCCGCTCAGGTTTGGAGGCCTTGAATATGAACTCCTCCCTAGCATGAAGACGTGAAACAAAATACACAAAGACAAGAGAAGATGAAAAGTCACCTAAGTGTTTGAAATTCCTTGAGCACACGTAAAGTCTACCCAACCTAGAGGATGATTGCAAATTTGGCTAAGCATTGAGGAAATTCCTCAATTCAACAAAAGTTTGATCATGAAGAATGTGAGGAATCCTCAAAGCATAATAAACTTTTCCCATGGAGTGTGTTGGAAATTCCTCAAGTTTCATCAAAATTTCACCATGGAGAACAAAACCTTCAAGGGAGAAAATTTGGTTAAGTCAAGAAAATTCCCTGACCTATAGTGAACTTTTCCTAAGAAGAAGAAAAAATTCCTAATTCAAGTCCGTGGAAAATTCTTGATTTCATCCATGGAAAGTTGTGAAAATTCTTCAAAAATTCTTGGAAAAATTTGTATTTCAAACAAGGAAAGTTTTTGGAAATGCATAAGCACAAGAAAAGTCCTCCCAGCTTAGGATGACTTCAAATTGACTAAGTGTTGAGAAATTTCCTCAATCCGCATGAAATCTACCAAGGAAAGTTGAGAGAAAATCCACAAACCAAGCAAAGTCCACCCTCTCATGATGAAAATTGGCTAAGTGTTGACAACCTAAGAGATGAAATTCACTCTTTGGAGCCAGAGAAAATTTTGAAAATTATGGATTCCAAAGCCATTTGAGGCTGAAATCAATAAGTATCCAAAGAAAATTCTAAGTGGGAAAGAGGAAAATGCTAAGTTTCAAATGGAAAATGTTAAGTTTATGCATAGTAAAGAAGGGGTATAAATTTCTAGCGAGAGAAGATGTGAATTTTGGAGAGAGGATTTTTAGAGGGTGAAATCATTAACGAAGTAATGGTGAAAATTTCCTAAGTAAAAGAAATTTCTTGAAAATCAAACTTGGAAGTACATTTCCAAGGATGGGACTTCGTCATCTCCAAAATTCATGAGGTTATTTGCAGATTAAAGGTAAGATTTGTGAAGTAATTTTATTGAATTATTGAAAATTTTCTCAATGTTGTTTTGGAGGTCTGATTTAAAGTGAACAATCAAGGGTAGACACAGATGAGGGAGATGCAAAACAACCTGACATTTCCAAAGATCAAGATCAAAGGAAGGAATTCAAATGGTATAAGAAAAGATGACATTCACAGATGAGGAAACAAACACAACCAAGGACTTCATCACCTAAAAGGAATTTGAAGACAGGAAGAAGGATGGATGGACAAGGTAAGATTTCAAAGTTTACACCAAGAAGCCCAAGATCGTGGATTAAATATAAAGAAGAGCATTCAAAAGGGAGAAAATTCTGAGTTTAAGGAGGTTTTAAGATGATGCAATTCCCAAAATTGAAGAAGAATTGTTCAAAGAAAAAATCATTCAAAGAGATAAGCTTTTTGAGGTGGAAATCACATGTCTCCACCCATCAAATGATTCTAGGACAAGGCGTCCAAGTTGAATGAACTTGAATTTTTGTTCCATCAGGATAAGCTCCATCTGAGCTGTTCATTTTTTATTGGGTATCACTAGATTATTATTGTAAATGCTAATTAGTGTATAGTTGTCTAAATATTGGCCATCAATATTAAATTAATTTGGCGCCTTCATTTATTTACGAACTCCTATATAAACCCCTCTCATTTCATTTGTAAGGGAGTTCCAGAGAAATTATTTTATAAAACACTTCTTAAGTAAATTTATTGTTCAATTGTTGGTGAATTTAATATCTTTCACAAGTTGCATGGTGTCTTGTCTCTCAATAAGATTAGAAAATTTGTTAAAGAGAATGGAGGATTTGATAGGAATGTTCATTGTGGAATCAATATGTTCATACTTTTGATAGTTGGATGATTTTCAAACGTTGTGCAAAGTTAGTATGGACTTGTGATATCAAAATTAACTTCCATTTCTATATTGATTGTTCGAATATTGGTGAATATATGTGATGTGAAAATACTTAGAATACCTTAGATAAGATAAGATGAGATAAATTTATTAATGTCCAAAAAAGACCACAAAGGGTCAAAGGGATTGCTATACAAAAGGCTAGCCCAAAGCAGGGACGCCAAATGACAGTCGAGGAAAAAAAACAACTAGAGATAAAAAGAAAAAAAAATAAAGAGAGAGGGTGGAGGGGTTCACAAAATGACCATCGAAACCCCACTATAGAACCAAAATCATAGAGAAGACCCCCAAAATAGAAGGATAAGTTGGGGGGCCGGTAGGGTGCTTGGAGCATCTCTAAGACTTCCTGGAAGAGGAAGAAGAAGAGGAAAGACACTGGTGAACATAACTCCTCTAGGGTCTCATAGATCTGGAGTGAATGGAAGGAAGAGGACCAAACTGATGCTTTTTAACATATTCTAATTGAATCCTAGAGAAAAATGAGGTGATAAGATGACAAGGCTACGAACTAGCTGGGCATTGATTCTGGAGTGAATAGTCTCAAAGTCTAATGGCTTCTTGAAGATAAAGGTTATGACATCTCTGACCTATGAACCTAAAAAAAGTGGAGAGGGAGTGAATCCCTCTAAATAGGTAGTAGAAAATCCTTCTGATCTAATATTATATATAGGTCACTAAAATATGAAGCGTTCCTCCATCCAACCTCCCCGATACTGCATAACCAGCAAATCATGTTCTCTTTGTCTAGCAAATGATCTATCTTAATATAGAGCCAATGGGATCCCACTCTAAAGGAACCAAGGAAAATCCAAAGGGAATGTGACCTGTGGTGGGATAAGTAAGATATGTGGATAATGAGTTCATCTTTTAGCTCTAGGAAGTGCTCAACGTAAAATGCCATCTTAGGGCAAAGGCCCTCGTGGGGATAAACCCAAGTAGTGTGGATGAACTGATTGTAAATATTTATTTTGACACATTTGTTCAAGTCTTGTCTAGATAGGAGGAGGTGGTGAGGTGCATTAAGTGAGTGCTAAAACAAGGGAGACAATCAATCTCAATCCCAATAGATACAAGAAGGGCTGAAGCACCAACAAAATAACTACGGGCTCGACCCGAAGAAACAAACACAACAATAGACTCAGAGGAGAAATAAGAAAGGTCCAAGTACTTGTAGTGCTCCTCCCGAGAATAAAAAATTCCATGAAGGTGATGCAAGAACCAAATAAGATAAAAAATAACCCCAAGCCTGAAGGGGTAAGCCCCAAACTCTACAAGGATAATATTGTGAGGAATGACCTTCTTGCACCTGATGATAAGTCAAAGAAGAAGAATCTGGATTTGCTCCATAGAAGCCCAATTATGCTGTAGTAAGGAATATACCCAAACCATATACCCTTATAGAATAGTAGGTCTAATCAGAGAATCCATGAAGGTCAACTTGGACATGGTGTCCTGGAAATGGTGTAAAAAATACTATCTCTAAAGGATGACCAAATTAACCAAACCCTTGTTAATATGAGTTTTGATGAAAGCTCTTAAACTGAAATGGGGACTATAAAAATTAAATCCTAGATAATTTTTGGAAGAGGACATCTCCACCTTATAACCTCCAAAGAAAAAATACAAGTGAGAAGTTTTTAGATAGTTGAAAACCATCAGCTTTGTTTTCCCCAAATTGACCGTCAACTGTCGCAAATCAAAAAAAGATACAAGACAATCAAGATGTCTCTGTAAGCAATCAGGGGAGGAAGCCAAAAGAATGACATCATCAAAAAAAGATACAAGACAATCAAGATGTCTCTGTAAGCAATCAGGGGAGGAAGCCAAAAGAATGACATCATCAAAAAAGAGAAAAATAGAAATCAAAACCTAGTGGGTTAGGCAACCATCCCCATCCTGAGAGTGTTCTTGAAGAAACACCTCAATCTCATCAGTATAAATCCCAAATAGAGTGGGGGACATGGGGCATCCTGGTTTAACCCTAATGGTTCTCCTATTGAAATCAAAGAATCCTACGGGGGTCTTAAAATTACCCAGAACTCTCTCATAAAGTCTCATTGTAGTTGTGAGGAGAGTCTCAGATATTCCAATGACGTGAAGCCTATAAAATAGATCCAATCGAGGAACTAAGTCAAAAGCCTTGCAAAAATACACAAAGTAGCAATAAACCTTTGAGGAGCAATGAGCCTCCTCAATAATGCATCGAAGAGTTAGTATGTGGTCTATGGTTTGATAATCATGTTTGAAACCTCCTTTCTCTCTAGCATGAATGCCCCAATAGTCCAACTCCCTGGAAAGAATATTATGTAAGACTGTGGCATATAGTTTGGAGAAGTTGTGGCCCACCATGATGGTCCTATAGTTGTTGGGGTCTGAAGTTGGGCCTGACTTGTGAATCGGGTGAATAGTGTGGTCTAACCAAGATGGGAGAAACCTAGTGCGGACCGCATGGTTGAAGATGTTGGATAGGTAAGAGCCCAAGACAATGAGGCCATGCTTGAAAAAATCTGCTTGAAACCCCTACTCATTGGCCACTCTACTATTGTTGAGAGTCCTTACAAACTCCCTAATGTTCATGTGGGTTTAAAAGATGGAAATAAGTAGGGAATGAGACATAATTAAGGGGTTGGCCAAGGATAGCATATAGAGAAGAAGTGTGGGAGATTAGGGAGCCATGGTGTAACTCGACAAGAAGGGGGGAGTGGTGTGGGAAAAGAGTGCACCAAAAGGATTTAAGGAGTGGATAAGGGAGGTATGGAGGGATTTACCATGTTGGGATATATAAAGGTGTTTATTGCATCAGAGGAGGTGTTGGTAAGAAGTTTTCAACCTAGCTTAGGAGGGGTGGTGATGGATGAAAGAATCACACAATACCTGATGGTCAGCTTTACACTCCTCATCATACCATTTATTTATTGGAAATTTGTTCTTAGGATTGGAAGGAGGGAATGATGGGGTGATGGAATGAGGAAAAGACAAAAGGGATGCTTCCCAAATAGAGGCAAAAGGGAGGTCAAACTTGGTAGTGGCACACTCAAGAGGGAAAAAGTGGGCATTAGGGAAGTAGATGCCTAAGGTGGTGGGTGAAATGACCACGATCATTTTCCTTGAAAATGAACAAGGTACATGGGAGAAGGGCTAGGGGGAAGGAAAGTGGGAGGAGGGGGGAATGAGACAGAGTGGATGGAGAGACAAAGGAGAGCATGATCAATGAGGGTAATGAGAGTGACATAAAAGTGGTGAATGGATGGGATGAACCTATGGCTTGAAATAAAATAGTCAACCACACTCACACCATAACAATAAGGCATATGAGTAAATAAATAGGAATCCAGGAAGCAAGGTAAGCCATTTATAAAAAATAGATTAGATGACTTGCAGAGTTGGATGAGATGTTTGGCAGACTTCGTGAAAGGCCCTGAGGCATCATCCAAGGATCTCTGAAGCTGCAAAGTGGCCAGATTCATGTCCTTAATAGCCATAGTTTTCATGGTCTGAATGTGAAGAGGGGTTTGAGTTACATGTGTCCATGCATTGTAGTCACCAAGAATGATAACATCCCTGTCAACAAAGAACTAAGAGATTCTATTTTATAGGTCAAAGAAGGAGTCACCATCAAGATCATTATGGACCACATAAGAAAAAGAAGCCAAACAAACGTAGAAAACTCCAATAAAGATGTCTCTAATGAAACATATAACATTAAATACCCAGACCCACAAGAACCTATCTGAGTCATCAGAGAAGACCACTGAAGTCTGGCCTCAAAACTAATCACTAACAAGACAAACAACTCCTCCGGATGTATGAACACCACTAGAATCCCTAGTCTCCTACCTATAAATCAAGAGCCAATGAAAAAAATTGACAACAGGAAGAGGATGATAAATACTCTCATGAGTTTTTGTGAGGAAGAGGAGATTGTAGGATCCTAGAACATCATGTAGGAGGCCTAGAGATGACCAAAATATCCCATTGGTATTCCAACAATTTATATGTAGAGTATTACCTTTTAGTTCCTTGTTAACTAGCTAGGTTTGTCAGGACTGACACCATAATTTAGAGAGAACACTAATTCTAGATTCCCACCCAAGGGGAAAAGAGTCTTTGATAACAACCTTAAAATTTATGATAACTGTCCATTTGCTTGCACATTTAGCAATAACCACAAGTTGTCTAGAGTGTTTAAGTTCAACAACCTACATTTTTGTAAGGTCTTCATCCAAAAAAATATTTTCAAGTAGAGGAAACAAATTCCTCCTTGCTATGGGAGCCTGTAGGTGGTCTTTTGTGGAATGGAAGTGGAGGAAGAGTGTTGAGTCATACCCAATCCAAGATTTGTCCAGTATGATGTCTTCAATGTCGAGATGATCATTGAGAAAAGAATGACCAACAGAGAGAGGGTTAAGGGAGGTAGATGGAAGACCAAAAACATTAAGATTGAACTTAGGTGATCTTCTAGTCCTCTCCTCAACTATTTTGGACTGTACTAGTTCTTCAATTCCAACAAGAGGGGGTGTAGTGTCACTATATATGGAAGCCTAGGATTTTAACTGCTTCTCAATTTTGCAAATGAAAATTCATGTTTGTGGTCAAGTTTAGTTTGTTTATCTTTGAGTGCAAGGTATCAAAGTCCTTAGTTGTAACCTACTCTAAGTTTGCATCCATGAACTTCATAAGATCAACATTCTTAGTAGAAACCACAGACAAATTTTCAGATAAGCATTGTAGAGAGAGTTTAAGATTCACATTTTTACCTCCAAGTGTTCAATATGTTCTAGGAGCTCTGTAATAATAACATCAAACTTACTCTAGTAAGTTTTTAGAGAGTGAGGGATGATGAAGGAGGAAGAATGGGGGAAGTATCCCCAGTCATGTCCAAAGCCATGAAAATGATCGTAGAGAAATCACGCCTAGGGTACAAGAAAAATAAGTAAATAACACAATGTATGCAACATAGGGAGATTCTAACAGTGTGAAAGGAATCCCGATGACAAGCAGTGGAGGAAAACATAGAGGAAACCCTGTACATGAGCAACAACATCAAAAATAATGGAAAACCTCTCTTGTGGTTTTGTTGAATTTGGCGAAACAAGGATATGTTTAGATTCCACTCTTGCAGCCTTATCTCCAGAATTCATAGGATTAGCTCATAAAATTAGTTGAGGGTTATAATTATCTTCTCAAACCCTCATGTTTTTCACTTTATTTTAGAAATCTTAATAAGTGTTAAACCCAAAAAATCTAAAAAAAAAAGGAAAAAGAAAATTCAAAAGTTGAAAAATAAATTCTTTAATAACCATGTAAGTCCCCTTGGAGGTTTTCATAAAATCATCCTACCATGTGAGTCTATCCTAAAAAAAAAAAATCACACGAATCTGGAACCTTGGATTCATCTTTGTGATCACACAACTCGTTTGTTTAGCACATAGAGGATTTTGTTCAAGAGAGGATATATTACCCATGGTATTTTATTTTATTTTATGTTGTTTGTGTCATAAAAAACACACCAATGTGTACATATCCCAGACCATTATTTTAGGAATAAGCATTTTGTTGAGTTTTGAGGGAATGCATTCTTTGGTTTTTCTTGGTAGGGAGCACTTTTTTATTTATGTTCACTAGTTCAGTGTCATCCAAACTAAATTAAACTTCTTAGTTGATAGAAAGTTGTGTGATTGGAGGCTACAAGCTACATGTTCCTAGTAGCAGAGTACAAGTATGTGAAGGCTCCAAATATGGTATCCATGTTTGACACTGATTAAGTGAAAAATCACTGCACAATGCTAAACATAAAATATAAAATCTTGGATAGTTACAAACATATAAATGACATCTGATTGTAGGATAGTCTAGGAATTGATTAAAATTGATATATTATATGGGTGTTGTAAATGTGTTGAGCCAAATGAAACTACCCTTTGATCAGATATAAGCTTGGAACATAGGAATAACACAAAAAGAGGTATTACTAATTACTTGCTAATATGATCATAACACTTCAGTTATGTGTTGATGTTATTTAATCAACAGGATGGAAGTATTTTTTTTGATACATAAGAAGTTTATTTTATTGAAATATTAGAAATTAATGTCAAGGAATTAAGTCCCAAAACAAAAACATTAAGCTTATAACATGTTCCTAGAAAATTGTGCCACTCTCTACTTCTTGGAGTGGTCATCTTGACATAAAAAAAATCTTAAACCATAAGGTAATTCTCTTGAAATACCAATTGAAACAATCACCAACTTCAATAGATGTAGAGACTCTGCATCCTAGCACAATCTGCGGGAATGGTGGCTCATAAAGAACTACCACTCCACCACAACTCCATCACCACACCACAAAACCCGTGGACAATGCAAATCTACACTGCTACATTTAAAGAAATCCTACTGTCCTTAATATAAAAAGTTATACTAGATGCTATAAAAACTAGCTTTAATGCCTAATAGTTAGCTTGCCCCCTATAATTTAGCACGCCAGTAGTTTGGGTATCCAAATAGCCAACCAAGTGCCACTCCTTTCCCATGAAGACCCCCAATCTTAGAAGCCTACATAAAGACTCCCGCTCCTCACTGAACTGTCTTGAAACCACAACCTCTGCTAAACAAGAAAGAAGAGAATGCTCGATATACCCATTCCACTTAAAACACCTCTAAATTTGAGTTAAAGTCCTAACCATTAGCTGCCAAATTGGTGAGGATATCTGCCTCTCCATTGGTCTCCTTGAAGACATGATTGATAATTATGATTAAATTTTTTGAGGATCTCTAGAGCCTCGTCTAAAAATCCTTGTAATTTCCAGCTAGCACTTTTCCCTTTCTTCATTGCATTGATTATTATTAGTGAGTTTCCTTCTACTTCCACCTTATTCAAGTACAAAGCCCTACATATTCTCAAGACCATAATCAAGGCCTAGTATTCTTCTTCATTATTGGAACCTTTTGGAAGGGGGGTTATTTTTATTTAAGTTTCTCATTCAAAAACCTTCTCTGGAAACTCCTGGGTTGCCTCTTGAGGCCCTATCAAAATTCATCTTGAACCAACCAACTTGCGGAGGCTTCCAAACAACCTCCTCAAATTTTGAGTAGCTATCCCTCCCATCCCTACAATTTGTGGAACCTTCAAGCCAAATCATACTTTTCTCCTAGAAGTTTCCCAATTTGTAAAGAAAACATCTCTCAAGTTCGTCTTCCTTTGTCTTCTATTGACTACCTCCACAATAAAAGCCTTCACTTTATTAAAAATGTTTTAATCTCCACCTCCTTTTCTCTGAATTTTATCTTATTTATTTCCTTCCAAAGATCACATAGTAAAATGGAAGGGCTTAATCCATATGCTTGAATATAAAGCCTTTCTATGTTTAATGGGCCACAAATTGAAAAGATCTACTATGTCATACAGGAGTGCTCCAACCCATCCAAGCCTTGCAGAAAACTAATGCCAACAATTTTGCACAAATGGACATCCTAATAAAATATAGTTTATTGGCTCTTCGCTATTTTTTCATGTAGAACATCTAGAAGGACCACTTAAACCATACTCCTAAATTTTTTCACAGTCATATTTTTCTTTTGCTAAGCTTCCCAAGCAAAAGTTCCAACTTTGGGCAAGCACAACTTATCCCAACAAAGCTTGGCCGATAATTTTGTCTCTTGGGGGGTCCCAAATTTTTTTGATCACTTATAACCATCTATAATGTTATACTACCCTTTCATTGATCCATTCCATAAGAATATCTTCACCTTCTTTCATAGATACTTTCCTTTTGTTAAGAATCTCTTTTAAAATCTTCACTTCCTCTCTTGGAAGTCCCATGTTATCAAAAGACTTCCAAGCCCAACTACAAAGTCCATCCTTCCACTCCACCGACAATTATTCCCTCACCCAATTGCCCCAATTTTTTTTATGAAAGTCTTTGGTAGCTTCACTTACTGGGAATGTATCCAAACTTATTCTCCCACTCCAAGAATCCTCCCAAAATAACGCTGATATACCATCATGTATGTCACATGTAAGAAAATATGCAATCAATGATCTACAATCTCTCATAAAGTTCCACGTTCTTGTCCCTTTGGTATTATTAGATGTGTTGATAATGGTAAACTCATCCCTATCACCTACGTATTTCCATTCTAAAATCCTTGCCCATTTTTCCCTTGGTTCTTTGTAAATCCTCCAAAGTGATTTCCCCCCAAAAGCTTGGTTTTGCAATAGTTGTTTCCTTAACCCAACCCCTCCACCTTATTTCATTTGGAAAACTCTATCCCAATCTATTTGTGCCATCTTGTTACTATCATCATTTCCCTTCAAGCTTACTCATTTGCTGATTAATCTTATGATTTGACTCCTTGGAAATAGGAAGACATCATAACAAGTAGATAGAAAGAGATGATAAAACCACCTTAAATATTGTTATCTTTCCTGCCCAAGCCAACCATTTCCCTTTCCAAGTGGTCATTCTCTTAGCTATTATTTCCCTCAAAGGATCCCACAATTTATTTGACCTCAATTATTTTGCCAAGGGAATTCCAAAGTAGTGAGAAGATATCTTCCTCTTCTTGTATCTTAGTAATCTAATAATTTATGTTCCTTACTCTCTGTTGTGTTGAAAAAGATAAACACAAAATTTTCCTTTTCCACCTCTTGGCCTAAGGCCCGTGAATACTGGAGAAGTATTTCCTCAAAAACAATTGCCTCTCGACACTTAGCAAACCCCAAAAATATGGTATCATTGACAAACTGTTGATGGGTGATGGTGAGTAAGTTGCTTGTTATGTTTATTCCCTAGATTAAGTTACCATTGACTACCTTTCCTATTATTCTACCTATTGATGGGTGTTTTATTACTGCACCAACATTAGAATAAAATACCAAAGTATCTTATCCTCTATTGAACAAAATCTAATGTATGCTAAGTTGCAGAAGATCATACATGTGATTCCAAGGTTCCTTTTATTTATAGATAAGTCCAATGGTCACTGTGATATGTTGGTAATCAAAAGGGCCTTATTTTTGAATTGTTCTTCACCTCTATTGGATGGAACTCCTTCATTGGATATTTCACTCTTGTGGCGCTTCTTCTTTGAATAGACACAAATGAAATGAACTGAAATTAAAGGGGAAAGGGTTAGAAGGATCCAAATCTACTCCTAAGGGAAATGATATCAATAGATAGTGCTCCAGTGGATAAAATCCCAATAACCAAGCTCCTCTTTGCTAAGATCAAATACAACTCTTCAAGAACTAGTGAAATCTTCTAAGGGTTATACAAAGAATTTTTATATCACAATGAACACCATCATAATGAACAATGCACATTTAGTGATAGAAGTTAACAATTCATAAAATAGGGGGCTCAGGATAACTTTACATGACAACGTACAATCAACAAACTACCAAAATTATGAGCCATGGAAATTCATCCAATACCATTACACTCTTCACTAAAATCAAATCACTTTATCTAACACTTGAGAAATTAGAAAGACACCATACAATGAATTGAAACAAATATGAATCCACCATATTTTTAATTAAAACTTTTTTTATTTCCCCAAGTCTTATAGAAATGTCTTCCCCTTCTCCTAATCTACCTCTACTCTAAGGAGCAAGAGCTAACAATCTGCCTATTTGCCTATCTATCTATGAATCTATCTAATCTAATGAATTACAAATGAGAAGGTAGGGACTTTATATAGATTTTCAAATTATAATGTACTTGGCCTAGATTGAAACATAATAAAGGGCCCATATTTTTCCTCCTTAACCCTAATTAGGGCTAGAGAAAGAGAGAATATGTGTCATAAATGGGTGGGCCCACATGTACCAATCAGAAGAGGGGTGTCTACCTGGTGGGAGAGTGATCAAAGATGACCCATAATGGTTGAAGGTTCCCAGTAAGAATTAAATGGGCATCTGCTCACAATAGCTTGTCATTTGTTCCTTTTCTTTAACACGGAGAATCTAGACATGTCAATTTTGGAAGGTGATTGAGTACTATTCTTGTTGAACATTCTGTCATTATTGAAGTCTTTCATACTTGAATTGAATCTCAGGAACCCGAATGTTTTCCTTGAATGTATGGAATGGGAATTACTCCTCCTTGTTCTTTCCTGAGTATGATCTTTGGATTTTTATAGAAACTTCAAGATGTTGCATTCTTCCTTCTACACTTGCACTTGAACTGTGATCATCTTCCTTCTACACTTGCACTTGAACTTTGATCTTTGAAATCTTGATCCTTGCATGCACCGAACTAGATTGCTTGAAGCTTGGACATCTTGAACACTGCAACTGGAATTTTGGGACTTGTATTCCTTCCTAGAATGTTTGGAACTGGAATTATTCCTCCTCTTTCTTCTTAAAATCTTAGATATTCTCTCTCCAAAAAATCTCTCTCTCTCTCTCTCTCTCTCTCTCTCTCTCTCTCTTCAAAATTCATACCTTCCTCTTCTCATGTTCCAAAATCACTTGGTCATGCTTTTTGTTTTATTTTCGAAGAATTCCCTTTTTGGAATTTATCTTCATCAACATTTCTCAACCCGTGGGTGCACACTTGAAGAGGGTGAAATTTGAAATTTGGAGAGGGAATTTCCATACTCAACCAAATTTCATCTATTCCTTTCAATTTCTTCCTCAAGTGTACATGAGCTAGGAGGACAAATTTTCCAACACTTAGCCATTTTTTCAACTTTTCTTGTTCTCTTCAACTCGGGTGCATATTATACATGGAGGAGAAATTTTCCAACACTTAGCCATTTTTTCATATTTCCTTGTTCACTTGAGCACATTTGAGAAAAAGTTCCTTGCACTCTAGGAATTCCCCTTCCCGGGCACAAATGGAGCATGGAGAAGATTTTTTCCATTTTGAAGAAATACCTTGAAATAAGATAATTCCCTCTACTGGGCGCTCTTTGAGGGTGGATGAGGATTATCTCCACACTCAGTGAAATTTCATCTCCTTTCCTTTTCTGGATGTTTTTTCAAGACATTCTTGAAAATTAACCATTTTTCTGATGTTTTTCACGCCTTTCCAATTTTGGATATTTCAAGGATGTTTCTAGACTTAATCATTTTTTTTTGAACTACCTCGCTTGTTCATTCTTTTGGATATAGAACTGGATATCCTTTTTTTTTCTATTTACCAGTTGGAGCTCACTTGTTGCCAAAATAGACCTTCCAAAAATAGAATTAATCAAAATAATAAGTTGTTCCAAAGTCAAAATAAGGTCAATCTGGGATGTGGTGAAATTTGCTAAAAATAGACATTGCTAAAAATAGTAAGTTGCTCCAAAGTCAAAATAAGGCCTATATGGGATGCAGTGAAATTTATTAAAAATAGACATACTAAAAACTAAAACTTCCAAAAATAGTAAGCTCACCAATACACTCAAAATTTCACTAACATGTCATTTTAAAAGATTTTTCCTTTCTATAGCCAAATTTTTATTTTTCATACCATTTGAATGCTTGGGCGCACTTTTGGGGTGGAGTAGGATTTTTTATTTGAAGAAGAATTCCTTGTATGTGGAGAATTTTGTCACTTGGGTGCAATTCCTTAGTAGTGATGGATTTTGATACTTGGGTGCAATTCCCAGTAAGTAGAGGATTTTGATACTTGGGCACAATTCCTTGGTAGTGGAGGATTTTGATACTTGGGTGCAATTCCTTAGTAGTGGAAGATTTTGTCACTTGGGCACAATTCGTTGGTAGTGGAGGATTTTTTTCACTTGGGTGTGATTCCTTGGTAGTGAAGGATTCTGTCACTTGGGCACAAATCCATGGTAGTGGTGGATTTTGTCCATGACTTAGTCCTTTTTTAATAACTTTCATACTCATTTTTTTTCAAGTTTCCTTGCATATAATATATAACATTTCAGTATAAGTCACATTATTTTCCTTTCTTCTAATTTAAGTTATATTTTATATAAATATTGTCCAGATGTTTGAGAGTGGTTTCAGATCTCCAAGAGTTATAATGGAGATTCTAGATTTTAGAAGATCCTAAAAAATTTCAGACTCGACCAAATTTTAGTAATCAACACACTTTCATCAGTGTTCAGATTGCTAACAATTTTGATACTGGAACAAGAATTTTCCAACAATTTTCACATCTTTTCTTGGATTGGAATCAAGAATCTTCACAACTTTCCATGCTTTTTTGCATTTCTTTCCTTCCAACTTAGACTTTGGTGATCTTGAATTCTTCAAAATTAGCCATTTTTTTCTATTCCTCTACGCTTTCCCAACTTGGTCTTGGCTAACACTTTGTCACTTTGTGTGTTATTTATTTAATTTCCATTGTGGGTGCAAACTAGAGGGTGACGTGGAATTTCTAAGGACTTCATCATTTTTGTCACCTTCATGCCCATTTTGATCAATACTTAGCCAAATTTGGTTGATTCTTCCACTTTTGAATGTTATATGACTTAGCCATTTTTTCAAACTCTTCCATTTTGGGATGTTCACAATAAAAAATTCTCCATACTTAGTGAATATTCACGTTCCTTTCCTCTTTGGGGAGCTTTTTTCATGAATTTTCTTCAAACTTAGTGATTTTTTGAGCTCTGATCACAATTTCAAATATAGACTTGGATACCCTTTTACCTTCTCTTAAGCTAGAGCTCATCAGTTGTTAGGAAAAACCTTCCAAAAATAAACTTACTATAAATAGTAATTTTGTTTAAACATAAAATTAAGCCAATCATAGACACAACAAAATTTACTAAAAATGGAAATTTCCAAAAATAGCAAGTATGTCAAAAAATTCAAAATTTGACAGGCGTCCTCTTTGAAAGATCAATTCAGTGTTATACTTGGACAAATTCACTATTTTTCACAAGATTCAAAGGCATAAGGCATTCAAATCTAGACTAACCAATTTCACCCAAGTAGTTTAAGGGTCATGAGACAACACTTAAAAAAGACTTTTCTTATTCAACAAAAAGAGATTTGCAATGGGACGATGTGTGAAAAGGTCACAACACTACCCAAGGCTTCTGCCATCATTATAAATAAAAAGGGATAAAGTGGGTTTCCCTATCTAAGCCCCCTAGAAGCTTGGAAAATGACTTTTGGAGAGCTATTGATGATTATTTAAAATTTTGGATTTGAAATGCTCTGAAATATCCAATTGGTCCATAATTTACTAAAACCAAAGGCATCTAAGACCTTCATTAGAAACCTCCAATCTACCTTATCATATTCCTTCTTAATATCCAACTTAATAATAATTTCCAATGTTTTCATTTGTTGGATCGAGTGCATTGTTTCTTGTGGTATGATAACCCTGTCTAGTATTGATTTCCTTGCAACAAAAGTAGACTACTCTTCTAAGATGATATTCAAAAGAATCTTTTTAAATCTATTTTCTATTGCCTTCGCTAACATTCCTTAGGATTTTACCTAAATCTCTTGAATCTTCCATTGCTTTAGAAATTTCTTCACCAATAATTTTCAAGCATTTCTAAAAGAAATTATCAGGAAAGTCATTTGGACCTGACACCTTATCTGTATGTAGCTGATCCACACTGCTTTAATTTCCTCTTCTGAGAATCTTTCCATACGAAACCTATTTTGTTCTTTTGTTACCAACATAGGGATATATTGTAGCATTGTTCTCTGGGCCTCTATATTAGAACCTTCCCTCTTATTTAGAAGGTTACTAAAGAAGTTTGCAACTTCTTAATTTTCTCTTGATTCTCCACCAATTTAATCTTGGAGATTTTGTTTTCTTTAATTCTTGCCTTTACACTATTATGAATTTTTTAAATTCTTATCTCCATCCTCAATTTAAATCAATTTGGATTTATACCTTTAGAAAGTTTCTTCTATGGCCAATGTCTCTTCGTATTCTCCCAACAATTAATTTTCCTTCCTAAAGCTCTCTTCAATCATCCTTACTGCCAAAACCTCTTCATTGAGTTTTTTCATTTTATTTAGTCCCTTAATTTATGTTTGATTATTTTCATTTTGGTTTCCACTATGAACATCTTTGAACCTTCCACTTGAAAATCTATCCACCATTTCTCAATCAGTCCTTATGAAATTTGGGTGTTGCAACCACATATTCTAAAATTTAATGAGGTGTCTCATTACCTTATTTTCTCCTAAGATGTAAAGTTATATTGAAAAATTGTTTGAGTCGGGAAATGGTTTAATGCTACTTTCAAGTACAAAGTGAAAAAAACCTCAAATATCTTTTCCAGTGAAATTTGTCCAATTTTTGAGCTATTTTACTAAAACCAAGTCTCCTATTGGACCAGATGAAAGAACCATTGTTTTACAGAAGCTCGATCAACTAACTTCTTTTAATCCATGATTCAAATTCTATTGGGATTGAATTTTTGTACTAATACCCCCTTTTGTCACTAATTTTAGAATAACATTAAAATCTCCTCCATTGATATGAAAGACATTGGGCCAAGTGATCAAAAAATGTTCTATTTCTACCCAGGTTTATCTCTTTCTATTATAAGCTACAAGTCCATAAAAATTTGTTAAAAAAAATTATAAATTGGATGTAAGACTCCTTACTTTACAACTTTGTCATTGCTTGCCTTCTGCTATTCTTTCTACAATCACTTTTTGTCATCTCCACAATGTTACCATTCCTGATGCACCTTGTGCTTGAATCCACTCACCTTGTCAATGTTTGAATTTACTATGAAGGAGAACCCCCTCTAAAACTATTAAGTTGTGTTTCTGGATGATAATAATATATGCTCCTAATGTCTCCATATGATACTTGACCACCTGTTGCTTGTCCAAGATATCAACCTCATTGCTTTGAGGGAAGGGGTTTTCCCTTTCTGGATCTAAGTAACCAAGTGATTTTTAATTTTCCTTATGTGTCTCCATAAATGTTTCTCTTTTCTTGATTATATTTCATGCCTAGATTCTTCATATTTTCACAATCATGCTCTTCTTTGTTTAGTTGTTTTTGAAGGAATCTCAAATTTTCTGGTGTTTTTAGAGTTTTCTCTAAGTCCTCGTCTCTAATTTTTCAGCTTTGGATTCCTTCCACCTAACCTCTAATCCTACATCCCAACCTCCCAAGTCTTGCTCCTCCAAATTTAACTCTTGGTTGTTAACCCACCCTCCTTCCTCATTCTTTTCTTATTAGCATGAGGATCTCCCAAAGACAACTCTTGCTATTATGATGACCATTGAATCTAGGTCAGAGATGTATTTGTTGTCTTCTTCCTTGATCTCTTGAGCTAAAAGGTTATTACCTTTTCTTTTTAAATTTATACTACCCCAAACTCACTTGTAAACCCAGTCATCTCTCTATCTCCCCCCCACAATAGGTTGAACATTGGTTTAGGCCCCTATCTCTGAAGTTACTTTTCTATTGAGGAGTATCTATCTGGAGTTCCAATCTAATATTTATTTTGAATTGGTGCCATTCTTAATTTCTACCCCCCTCACACTCTTCTTAGATTCTTTAGCCTTCTTAGCACTGTTAGAGGCCCCCTCTACACTCTTCTATTCTAAAACTAAAGTTTTCTTCATTAATTCTTTAGAGAAATCTATGTCGCTCTCTTCTCCTCTTTTGTTCTTCTTGTGTGAACAACCTAGACTATTTGGAACTTTCCTAGGAACCTCCAAACCACCCTTTTCTAAAATAACATTTCTCTTTAGATCCATCTTATCCTTCACCCACCTCCCTTGATCCGATCAAAGGATTTCCAAACTAGGGTCTTTCAATGATTTTTTTTTCTAGACACCTAAAGCTGGAGTGAATTCCAACTCTTCCCAACACCCATTGTCTAAATCTATCACGACATAGAGTCTAACTATTGAAGAAACATAAGCTTGTTCCCAATATTTTTCTATGCTCAAAGATGTGCCTAGTTTTTATCCCACCATCTTAATATTTCTATGATTCAATATTCTAAGGGTAAGTTATTCAAGCTTATCCACATGGAAGTTTTCCCTAATATTTGTGTAGCAGGTTTAAAGTTCACCTTCCAGTCATTGATGAAGACACTTGCCTACTCCATCATCAATGAACCACTCTAAATAATCTCCTTATGCCTTTCCTCTATTATGCACTCTATAAAAAAAATCATTATCCAAATCCCTAATGTTTAAATATGATCCCCATTTTTCCTTCCACTATTTTAAAAAGTGTTGCTTCGCAAATCCCTTAAGTGACCATTTAGAAAAAAAAAATCATTTTCTAGATATTCTCTCTATACTTGGATCTAAAATTCTAGCCAAAATGATTGTGGCATTTCATCATGGCATACAGAGATCAGACAACTTTCTCTGTGATCTTTCTATCCCATTCCTTTGCTTTGTCCATTCCTCTCTAAGCTTGTGCTAGTTTGCACTAGCTTGTCTCTACCTTTTGAAAACCTGGGAAGTATGTTCTTCTTTGTTCCTCATTCCCTCATCTTGTCCCTAAGGGGGGATCTTTATGCCCTTAACAAATGTTGATGTGTCATATTGTAAGGGCTTCCAAGTTTCTTGGTTTCTCCACATGTTGTGATTGAAACCATTCCATGGCTTCCAACCGTACTTGTTCTAAGAATGCATATGGAGCTCCATTTTTTCCAGGTCTAATAGGATGGTAGTTATAATGTGCAGCTTTATACACATTTGAACCGCCTTCTACAATCACATATGACTTAATAGATATGAGATATATGGTTGAAATGGTTGATGGGAATTCATTGTATGCACGTACCATGAAATTAAATTAACCTCAACATCAAAAAAATCCATGGCGCTTTACAAACACACAAAGGGAAAGAATGGTAATGCAAATGCTTACTCTAGTGTTATTGTGTACTAGGACTTCATGAATTGTCTCATATGCAATGCTGAAGATGGTAATGGAGGATTGGAAACCATACATTTTGACATCTTGGGCAGGATAAGTACCTCTTCATTTGCATTTCTCATTTGTGTAGTTGTTCGTTTGGGGATGGTAAAAGACCAAACTTGCAAACTATACAGTTTCATATCAACTCACAATAAAAGGTGTTCAAGATTGGTATACATATATGCTACATATTTAGGACCATTAGGGGGAGAGCACCGGTAAACGATAAGGGGTCAAATGTCCGCTATGCTTTTATTACCATGAACCCCCCCACCCCCCAAAAAAAAAGNAAAAAAAAAAAAAAAGAAAAAAAAAAAAGAAAAAGAAAAAAGAAAACAAAAGAGCCAAAACAAAATTGCAACATACACCAATTAATGTTACATATAAATAAACACTACAATTGTACGACTAATGGACCATTTATGTTTGTAAAAGAGAACAAGTTGAACAAAAAGTGTTACATTGTTATTAAAAAATAAACTTCAATGTTTACAAATAGCTCCATAATTAACTGCTCCAAAACTTCTAATATATTTTATTTATGTACAAACATGCACAACTATTGGTGCATAATATGTTGTGTCTACTACAAACATGCAAAACTATTGGTGCATAATATGTTATAATACAAGCAAAAATAAACTTTTGATGCTCTCATTTTCACATTCTCCCACAAATCCTATCACATCTTCATGAAATTACTCCAAATGTAACTAATACTTTCACAGTCTATTACTGGTGTAAGGCTCACCAATAAACCAAATAAACAAATAAACATTCAAATACAAAACTGAATTGATGAAGCCATCGTAGGAATCATAAATAAATGGCAAGCAAGTGTAGTATGAAATGGTTGACTCTTTCCCACTCTATTTTTAAATTCAAAATGACCAACCACAAATAAATGCATTCATTTCCACATTTGAAGTATTTATAAGAGGGAATTCACACCGTCATTTTCATTACAATTCTATCTAATAATGTTGATTATTCTCTGCATAATCAGAGCTCAGGTTGACAAATTGTGTAAATTCCTGAGATCAAGGTAGTTGTTCAGGTTGGTACCTTAGGATACCATTTATTTCATGTATTTTGAGAAATCAATACCAATGTTCATATGTATGTATTCACTGTATGCATTAGTTAGATGCATTCAAATTATACTATTTTTAGTAAGTTGTCAATAATAAGAGCATTCTGAATTTAGAAACAACAACATTGTCATTTCTTTGATGCAACCTTTACATACTACTTAATTTATGTTTTCATAAATCAAGCTACAACCAGGTGGTGAAATGTTTATGAGTTGGGTGTCATTTGATTTTAGTGGGATCTTTAACGATTAATTCAAGGTATTGAATGATTTTATTAAAGCCCCTTCATAACACTAAACAAGGAATTGTACATAGTTACATTGATTGTATGCATTCTTAAGTTTACATTGGACTATATGCATTTATCTTTAACCATTTAGTGTATGCATTTCATAATCTAGAGTGTTGTTCTTATGTTCAACATTGACTGTATTCATTTCTCTTTAATCATTGATTGTATGCATTTCTCTTCAATCGTTGAGTGTATAGATTTCTCTTTAATTTAACTTGATTGCATGCATTTCTCTTTATAGTTACACACCTACCAATCCAATACATGTAAATAATTACATTGACTGTATGCATTGTTAAGTTATATTGAGTGTATGCATTTCATAAACTAGAGTGTTGTCTTATGTTCAACGTAATTCAAAAAAAAGTGTGGGCATGCACTATTATTCTTTAAATGTAATTGCAAATAATAATGTGCCATTTTGTTTTGGATTGTATTAGACATTATTTTCTAAAATCTATCGTGTGCCTTAATTCTAGCCCATCTAAATATGGTTATAGAAAATGTAATATGATTGTTTAAGCTTATTTACATATGCGGGTGTGATATTTTGTGCTTTCAATATGATTGTCCTCAATCTCATCATTAGTGGAGACATTCTCATCTTTAGCCTGATTATCAACCTATAATAAATGGGGAAAAGAATGTCTCTACTAATGATGCTATTGATTTAAAATCTATAGGCATAATTGAATCATGATAGCAATATCATAGAATTAGACTTGACAAACATAGGTCAATGGTTAAAACCTATGAGTTGTTTAATATGATTTCAAGCAAAAACCTATAATAGGCATAGAATAATTTTGTGACTTTATAGTTTAGGGGTTTGGAAATCGTTGAATTTGTAATGGGCTAAATGAGTTGGTTTGAAGTCTACTTGTATGTTACAATAATATGCCATTCTTTTGGCCTATTTTTTATTATTTACCTATACCTATACAAAACCCTAAATTTTTGGTCCTAGTGATATGTTTGTTTGTTCCTCCTATTCTTCCTTCCACAACCACCATTGCTCTGCATAATTTCTATTTTATGAATGGTGTTCTTATGAGTGTTGTTCTTATGTTTAATATTAACTGTATTCTTTAATTACACGCTTACCGGTCTAATACATGTAAACAATTACATTGATTGTATGCATTCTTAAGTTTACATTGACTATATGCATTTCTCTTTACTCATTGAATATATGCTTTGTTGTACATGCTACATCTTCTTAATCATCATTACCAAGTCAACGTTTAGAAGCAACATCATTATCATTTATTTAATCATATCATAGTTACATCTTCATATTATTTCTTCTTATTCGTACTATGAAATTATTACATAGAATGTGAATTAAAGAGAACATTGTCTTCTTATGGGCATTCTCTCTCTCTCTCTCTCTCTCTCTCTCTCTCTCTCTCACACACACACACACACACACACACACACACACACACACACACACACACATTTTTGTGCACACACATATACATACATATATATATTNTGTCTTCTTATGGGCACTCTCTCTCTCTCTCTCTCTCTCTCTCTCTCTCTCTCTCACACACACACACACACACACACACACACACACACACACACACACACACATTTTTGTGCACACACATATACATACATATATATATTTGTCTACCTATACAGACATATTTACATACAAACACGTAATATGTGAATAGTTTAACATGCACTCTTAACTTTAAACAAGTAAACCCAGGTATATGGCTTGTGAATGCAAATGTTGCTAATAGGTACAATGCGGTTATAGGTTAAGGCTCTAGCATGATACATGGATGAAATGGAAGAAGAACACCTAGAAGGAAAACTATAAGAGTAAATTGTGGTGTGCACTTCATAGATACACATGTTGTCAAGAAGGATTGCACCTGTTTATGACAAGTTAAAAAACCTACCAATATTGTGAAACATAGAATGAACTTCAGGCCTATAGGTATGCCTATAATGAAGATCAATCTATGGAAAAGGTCGGTTTCTCTAAGTATCACCTAAAAACTAAATTTTTAACAAGAGGAAAAGTAAAGAAGGATATGCTTGAATAAAAAATATCTAAAAAAGGTGAAGCACTAAATGATTAAAAAAATAGGTAGTTACTCAATCCACAAATAATCCACTAAATAAACTATAATTAGCTGGTATAACATTGAAAAAGAACTCAAAAAGACTCCAATCAACTCATAACTTGAAGAAAAAGACTCCCCAAACTCCTCCTTAATCATCTCCTCAATCATGCAAGAATCTCCACAGTCAACACAAAATTCCAAGCTCATGCATCAATTTTTAAATCTTTTAAAATGATATTTATCAAACATTTTATAACTAAACACTCGATAAATATTTTACAGTTATGTTGCATGACAGAATAAAGCACATACTTCTAAACTTGTGATTTGCATATATATATATATATATATATATATATATATATATATATATATGTCTACATTATCAAAATAGCACCACTTAAGAATATTACAATTGAATTTCATGCAAATTACTATGCTAGGTATCAAACTTATTTGACTTATGAATAAATATAATAATAAAGATACTTACTAAAGTGTCTTGATTTTCACTTTAATAAATATTTTCATTATTATTTATTATTAATATATAAATTTTAATAAAGCAATATTAATATATTACGTAATTAGAATTTATATGTTTTAATAAACCATTTCAAATAATACATTCACAAGGAAAAAACCTTTACTCTTATATGACCCACAGGGTAATTAATTTTAAAAGATTTTCAATAAACATAAGACAATAAAATGCCTTGATCCTTCGATGACTTTAGGGTATACGTGAAACCCTTAAATGAAACAAACTCCACTTTTCTTTTCATTTTGCAATCTGCTCTTTGGTCAATGGCTGCCAAAATGAAGGATAGGGGTTTTGATGAGATTTTTGGAGTTTGGAGAAGATTTCTTGAGAGATCTTGAAGGTCTTTAAAGATATTTGTAGATCCCTTATGAAATTTCTACAGGAAAGCTTTCTTTTATTCATTTTTTAGTTTTCTTGTACACAGAAAATGGAGGATATTCTTTTTAGTTCTGCGTGTTTCCTTCATACTCATATAACTGTGGTTTTCATCAACAAATATCTGTGTTTCTTACCTTGTTCTATTGCATGATGTTGGGTTTCATGCTTTTATTGCAAGTTGTGGCTTCACACTTTGAAAACCTTTATGTTTTTCCTAGGCTCGAGTGAGAATTTTTCATTATTGTTGTTACAGGTCGTGACCTTATACATTTCTATATTTCTTTCTTTGTTTAATAAGAAAAATGATCTCCCCTTTCGAAAATGAATAACAAAATAAATTCTTACCATTTCCCTTTTGTTTTCAAATTCAACATGAGGGTTTTGTGGTAGTGTCTTGTATAAAAGAAAACATGGTTGAACTGGCTCTTTTACATTTATAGAATGAGGGTTTTATACATATACAAGGCACAACCTCTTCTATTTGTGTATTCTTTTGTGAGGGTTTTCCTCTTGGAATTGACCACGGATTCACATACATTCATGAGGGTCACAATTTTTGTATTGACTTCCATAAAACAAAACATGTTCTTTCCTTTATTAATACTCATTATGATTCGAAAGACTCATTATCATTTAAAAGAGGATGTTTCCTTTTATTGTCGTTGATTGATCATGTATTTGACATTGTTTACAACTACAATCAATGTTGTAAAAGAAATGTTATAAGAAATCCTTCTTTTTGTTTTCTTTTATCTTACATCTATATCTTAATAAACTAATCATGCATTATTTTCTATTTATGGCAACTCCAATTACTTCTCTTTTACCACTTTGATGAATTGTAGCAAAACATAATACTAATTTCGTACCACTATGCACTTAATGATTGTTGTTTTTTGTTCTTAAGACTCCATTTTTTCTAAATTTGATCTATATATTCATTGTGGATCTGCTCTATTGTTTGTATTATCAGTTTCCTTTCATAATAGTAGAACCTATGTGAAATAAAGTGTTATTGTGTTGTACCCTTTCATGGGGTATTAATATTGTTACTTCCATGGATTGTCATATACCGACTATCCTTATAATAGAAACACCTCATTAATCATAATCATGCTTTTGCACATGTTGTATGAAACTTATTTGATATTGTTATCTCAAAGCCTATAGCTACACTTTTGGTGTTCTCTAATTATTGTGGTACCTTTAATTGCACCTTCTAGATGATATTTTTCTTGATTATCTTTTAGTGTTGATCATTGTATTATTGTACACTTGGTGTTGCTTCCATAATGTTTGATTCATCCAACCCATTATACCACATTGCTATGTCATGTTGGGAATCAACAAATGTGAAGGTATCTTTCAAATTATGTGAAATCATGTAGTTAATGATTATTACCTCCATGTTGTACTCATCCTTAAGTAAATTTCCTTTGTCTTTAGATTTTGTAGCATTCCTTGTATCTTTCTAAAGCTATATTATCATGTTCTAACACTACAATTATACCTGTAGATGATTAGGCTATCCTTTTGCTAAGGGTGTTAAACTAAAAGGTTTCATGCTATAGTGGCATGTCCCTTTGATAGTTCATTGTTTTTATGCATTCATTTGACCCTTATGTAGCATATAGTAACTTTGTTAGGTAGCAAGGATGTTGTTGTCCTGCAAATGGTTCTCTATCTTTAATGTTGATTAATTTTATTCTTGGCACTATTCTGATAGGAACTATGCTGACCATAACCAGATGGCTATATTAGACATGTTCAATGATCTCATCCAGGAAAATGCATGTTATGAGAAACATGCCTTTTCCGGATAAGATAACATATCTGATATAGTAAGTTCATCCTATTATGATCAACAATGTTCTGCAACAACCTATTGGGATGAACCCTTGTGGGAGCCCATTTTAACCCACCTTTTTAAATATAAATGATATCATATTAGAATATTCAATGATGATTTTGATAGTTGTAATTGCACATGAAAAACAACTCATTAGATAAAAATATGAAGTTATAGAATATTCCTTTCTAATTCCTTCAATCTGATTTGATGTGTTCATGTGAGTAATGTTGCATGTACTGATGATTTGTAGACATAAAATTGAGACCTCAAGCTCTAAAAAAACCTTTAAATTCTCCTTGTAGGTAAATGATCATGTCAAAGAAATCTAAAGATGAAGATAAAGATAAAGATAAAGATACAATGTTTATCACAAATGCAAGGAATCGTCAATTCGTCATTCAACAAACATTCATGGGTCCTCTTCCTTGTTTACCTTTCATCCTTTTTATGAATAATTTATTTCGTAAATGCATTCATTTTTATAGTTAATCCCATGGTTAGTGTGGGTCTTGTATGTTTATTTTGATGCAAAAAAAATCTTAATAAAAACATATGTATAATTCTCATGTAATACATTTGCATATCAATAAAATGTTCTCTTTAATCAACATTTTCATTTCAGAAAAATACTAAAATTTCAGCATTTATTTCCTTTTCAAGAAGACAATAATTAAACCAACTGTGTACCTTAATCAATTACAAAACATAACCAACTCTACCTGTTTGAGCTTTATGAAAAAAATAAGTAAATTTTTTGGCAACATCATAGGGGTGTTTTCCTGATAAACAATCAGACCATCTGCCTTATGCAAATCCATTGGGCACAGAGTCATCTTTCAAACTTAAAAAATTTCAAACCTTCTCAAAACTAAACCGAAAATACACTTGCTGAAACTGAAACACACCCAACTGAAAAATGAACTAAAACCAAAAATAATTTAAGTGATTGAAATTCATCAACATTGTGTGGGGTTTATGTGTATAGTATGAAACAATGATCCAATTATCTCTTGTCTCATATGATGGGCATCCTCTTCAGGAAGTACAATATTTTTCACCAGCTTAGCCTCTTTTCTCTACCACACAACTTGAAGCTAACTAACTGGGAATACTATTGTAACTCATTAGGATGGTACAGAGGAGTCATTTATAATGTAGGGAAATTAATAATAAATTCATGCCCTATGTGATGAATTATTATATGTACCATTGTGACAGAGTACAACATTGTTCTCCTTATTACATTTAACACACAATTGGAAGCTGAAACTAAACATTTTATTTTTATGACAACCCTATTGAGGAAAACGTGTTTTCTCATAGAAGAGAGCCAAGAATGACTAATACTATGAAGGATACATATTTTATTGATTGCATTATCATTGAAACAACATTGACTAATACTATGAAGGATACATATTTTATTGATTGCATTATCATTGAAACAACATTACTAACCGATAACCAAACTTACTAAAACTAAAAGATGTACAAACCAACACTTATTGAAATCTAAAATTGAATTGAAACAAATTAATCTAATGTGCAGAAGCACTTATTTATGATCTAACTGTACCTCAAAAGTAGTGCTTGAGGTGAATCCAATTAACTGGGATTGTCACCTCCTCTCCTTCAAGGGTGGATAAATAGAAATCATTGTGTGGCTTTCAACTTGTTATGATAAATGACCCATTCCACATAGAATCAAACTATGTATGTTTTCCAAGTCTACTTTTTAACTCATCCCATTTCAACAAAATGTCTCCCACTTTGAATACTCTTGGAGATGATTTTTTATTGAATGTTCTCTTCATTTTAAATTGATGATGCTCAATCTTTGTCATAGCATCTCTTCTAACCTCTTCTAACTCCATTAGCTGAGCCAATCTTGCGGCCATAGGTTCTTCATCAATCATATCCAACTAGTTTACCAAATCAAGTGTTAGAAATTCAACTTATATAGGCAACCTTGCCTCTTTTCCATAAACCAACATATAAGTAGAAATTCCAATAGACCTTTTTGGATTTACCCTATTAGCCCACAATGTTGATTTCAACTTGTTGTGCTAAGCTCTTTGATTCCCTTCCATAGTCTATTTTATAATCTGAATTAGATTCTTATTAGTAGATTATGCTTGTCCATTACCTTATGGGTAATATTTTGATGAAGTATTGAGGAAAACTTCATTATTAACATCCCATTTAGATATCTTGATACTTATAAATGCTAAATCATTATTTGAAATGATTGAATCATGAACACCAAACCTGGTTATTAAGTCATCACAAAAATTCAATATTGTTGTTTCATTAGCTTATTTGAGCGCTATTTCTTCTATCCATTTTGTAAAATAATCTCTTGTTGTTAAAATCCATTTATGATCAACACTTGAAAGTGTTTTATGACTCTAATGAAGTCTAAACCCCACTTCATGAATGACTTCTCCACTTGAATGGGTTGTAATGGAAGCACTACTAACTTTTCTTTTCCTGCAAATATATCACATTCCCTGCATTTTATAGCCCAAGCATGTGCATCCTTAAAAAAATTGGTCCAATAATATCCTACTTCACCACCTTAAGAGTTGTATCTCTTGGTGAGAAGTGACCTCCAACTAAACCTTGATGAAACTCATGCAAAATTTTGTGTACTTGATCAAGTTGAATACATCTCAATAAAACACCATGGAAAACCCTCCTAAAAAGTATTCCATCCAATACTGCATAAGGAATAGACTGAAATCTATAATACCTTCCTTTTTCCCTATCTAAACTAGGAGGACACTCACCTGTAAGTAGAAAATGTGTCAAATCTTGAACCCAATCAAAAGTAGAACTTGGTACAACAAACTATGGTTGATATAGGAGGGTTAAAACAACCTCCTTCTCCTCTTCTTTAATTTTCTTACTATTTCCAGCCATCTATTCACATAATCCATTGCCTCTAACCAGCTTGGAAACCTTAATATCAATGTCATATTCCATAACTTTTGTTTCCCATCGAACCCTCTTTCTATTTAAATATTTATTCAACATAAATTCCTTAACATAAGAATGAGAAAACAACAATTTGTTTTTTTTGTTAGACAACATATGTCTGAATTTTTCAAGCTTCTAATAACAAGAAGAATGCATTTTACCAGAAATGAATAATTTAGCTCATAATATTTTAGTGCTTGGTTGAAAAACACCAAAGATGTCTCTAAACCTTAATTATTTTGTTGGAACAACATGGAAACAATATTGTCAATATTTTCATATGCATATAAAATGAAGGTTTTTGAAAAATCATGGTTTAATAAAGTGGCAGCAACAACTAATGCCTCCTTAATCAGTTAAAAACTATTTTTTCCATCCTTGGTCCAGATAAATACACTATTTCTTTTAAGCATGAGAGTCAAAGGCATTAGTAATTCACCAATTCCAAGTACAAACTTCCTAACAAAATTAATCCTTCCTAAGAAACTTTGAAGACCTTTTTTATGTGTCCACAATGGTAAAGAAATAATTGCACTTACCCTTTCTGGATCAATTATGATTCCTTTCTTTGACACAATGAAACCAATCAATTTTCCCTCATGGAAAACAAACACACATTTCTTTGGGTCAAGAGAGATATTCCTCAAGTGTGTTAAATGCTCCTTTGGATTCTTAGTAAAAACAATAATATTATCCAAATATACCAACACTGTTTTATACATCAGACTTTTAAATGTCATGTCCATAGCCTTATGAAATGTATCTCCAACATTAGATAGCACAAATGACATATTTTTATAAGACATTTTACCCCATTTGGTTGTAAATTATGTCTTAAAACGTTCCTCTTCCCTAACAAGAATCTGATTATAAACTGAAAAACCATTTAACAAATAAAACTTTTCAGAACCTGAAGCCAATTGTAAACTTTGTTCCATAGAAGGCAATGGGTGTCTATCTTTCAGTGAGGCTTAATTAAGGTCTTGGAAATCAACACATAACCTGATTTCTCCATTTTTTATTTCTCATTAGAACAAGGTTGGACACCCAAGAGGTATGCTTAATAGGAAATATGATGTCGCTTTCTATCATTTTATTCAACTTGTTTATCATGAGGGGCTCAATCTTGAGATGAATAGGTCTTTGCCTTTGCCTAGCAGGCATTGCATTGGGATCAAGCTCAATGGTATGTTGGGATATGATAGGGTCAAAACCGTTCAAATCAGAATATTCCCAAGCAAATATATCACTGAATTCTTGATAAATTAATACAAAAGTGTGTCTTTCCTCTATGATACATACCTTGTCAAGTTTGAGGATCTTATATTTGTAAATTTCAACATTTGCAAAATGTTCTTCCTTGATCTCCAAGCTATCCATTTCTTTCCTTATTTGGTCATTCATGTTAGAAATTTATTCCAATGTAACTAGACCCTTGGGATGCTTATTTGTCTTCAACTAAATGATCTGATCCTCATATTATTGCTTTATATTTTGATGGTTATTGTTAGAAAAATCAGTCTATTCCCTTAAAAAATTAATAATCTGTTGGTCAGAGTAAAGAACTTGCCAATTTTCATTATTATTAGGAACATAAGACCTAACAATAACTTATACATATTGTTTCCCTTTAACATTGTTGATTTCATAAGGTATATCATACTGTGCACCAATGGCTGCTAGCTTATCAACATGCTTGTTTTTATTTCTTGGTATATATAACATATTAAAAGCTTGAAAATCTTCTATAAGACCCTCACTCTATGCCTATAACATTTCAATAGCTTATTTTTAGTAGTGTGGATGCCTCTCACCTGATTGACAATAAGTTCTGAATCACCAAAAACTTGCAAACATCCAATACCTCTTTTCCTTACCCATTGAAGACCATGAATTAATGCCGCATATTCAATTGTATTATTTGTGCAGCTAGTAAATCTAAGAGCTTTATAATACTTATCATTATCAGTTAAAATTAACATGCAACCACCTCCTGCACTAACTTTACTATGTGAACCATACAAAATTGCTTCCAAACATCATTACCTTGCTAATCACATTGTTGATCCATATCTTTTATAACATTAGGTAAAAAATCAGTAGGTTCACGAATCGGATAATTACCCAAAATTACCTCTTTTGGTTGGTCTAACTGAACATCATGAATATTTTCAACTTGCCACTAATATAGGAGAATATCTGGGATGTCTTATATTTGCGTTTTTATTTCATTATCAACAAAAACTTCCTCATGATAAAAAATAACAAAAATAGATGTACTAATAGCACTTAGGATATAAGGAATAATACGATCCTTTGCAATTGGCTCTGAAGTAATGGTCACCTTAGTCTCATACCTCATTCTAAACAACAGATGTGGACAATCAAATGATAAACACCCTCCAATTTTAGATGTAAAATCTCTAGATAAAGAACATACAAAGTATGGATGTAAATCTATCACCTAAATGTCCTAAGGTATTGAAAAAAATGGGCATCCATGCAAAGTAAAACTCAGATTTTTGAAGACCCTAAGAGTATTAATAGATGTCTCATCTAGTTGTACTACCCCTTTTCCATTGGCTCATACTTTAATCCAAATTTATCAACAATTTTTTTGGACATTACAAAACTACTAGCACCTGAATCAATCATGCAATTATGTACTAAGTGCTACCCAATAATTAGAGAAACATAAAAAGGGGATGGTTTAACTATATTTGCATGTTCTTCATTAATATTTCCATGGTTACTAGAAATCATTACCTTAGATGGTTGCTGGTTAAGCATCTCATTTGAAAAGGAAAGCATTTTTAATGCCTCATGCAACATATCTTTCTACTTGGGATGAGATAAAACATCCCACATAGACACATTCACATTTGATTTCTTCAATTGATCAACGGTATTAAAGTTGCTGGTACTAACCTTATGCTATAATTTTAGAGCAACAAGATCTTTTTGCACTTAAATTGGTTGTATTGGTGCTTTTGACTGATCCTTACCCACGACTTGTTGGGTTCTTGGTAGAATCTAAACTTTTTGTGCATTAGAAGGCTCTACTTGGTCCCTTTATTAGCTTGTTGGATTTCATTAGTAACCTTTGTTTTGGCTCTAATATTGGCTGCCACAGGTTTCTATGCCAAATTTTATGCATTGTTAATCCTAATATACTCACCTGGTTGATAATTCATCAATGTAACGATGGGAGTACCCTACTGGTTTTGATAATTCTACTTCTCATTAGCATCTTGAAACGCACTATGTTGTGTTACTTGATTATTTTGTAGCACAAGAGCATGACTCAATACAACCTTTGAATAGTTTTCCCAATAATGTTATTGATTACACACAAAACACCATTCTTCATCTTGTGCTAAATTGTTCTAACTGGTACAATTTCCCTTGAAGTACTTGGGGTCAAAGGGTTATAAGGTTGACTTATCATTTGATTAAAATCCCTTCCTTGTGCCTAATTTACAACTTGATATTTAGTCCTATTTGGCTAATAAGGGGCTTGATAAGGCCTATTACATTAATTTTGCTGCATCTCTAGGCTTGTTATTTTATTTCCACAAGTCTGCAATTTCCTCATCATGCCTTCATTTTTATCTTTTGTGTCCATAAACTCATGAAATGAGACTATAGAAACATGTTTTTGAGTTGTGACCTAATTGTTAAATGTTGGAAATGCTAGAACAACAACTATAATAGGTGGTACAACATGTGTACTTGGTTGAATTTATGAAAAATAGGGCATTAGAGGCCTTGGTGAAATCTTACCAGCCTATATTAAGGTGTTCTCCACCCTTATGATAATTGTAAAAGCGATTGTTAAAGAATGACATCCCATTGATTGAATCTACACTGATATATCATTGTTTAGTGCCTTAAGATAAAATAAGAAAGTGCAATCATTAGAGGGATTTATCGAGGCTGAAATTCTATTCCATGTCTTCTGGAACCAAAAATTAAAGTACGAAATCACTCATTATGAATATTCCTCTGTATAGTAGTTAATTTATCAACCAATGAGAGATGATAAGATTTATCCTCAAATTGTCGATTCAACTATTCTCCTAGTTCATCCCATGTAGCGATTGAATTAACAGGGAACCCTCTGAACCATTGTAGGTGTTTCTCCTTGAATGAAGATGCCTAGAGCTTTAATATAACATCCTATTCAGTCACCTAATGTAAACCACATAACGAAGCCACATCCCTGATGTGCTCAATAGATGAAACATGCTTTTCACCAGTGAAAAATGGAAGGCCCTTAACAGATGCTCCCAAAATATTATGAAGTTGGGTGATATTCAAGGGACTCCCTAGGTTAAATGTAACAAAAGGTCCATTCCTGTCCATAGGAGGTGGAACTGGTAAAACTAGATTTACAATAGTTGGTTGTGCCTGATTAATTGCTGGTAACTAATTTGTAGCTGCTGGAAATTGATTTGTAACTACTTGTAATTCTGAACTAAAACTGCTAGGAACACCAGAACTACTATAAAATGAGAAATATTTAGGTACTTGATCAACAAGGTCTTCAAAAATTTCAAAAAGAGTATTTTCAAAAGTTGTAATAGTAGGATAAGAATTAGGAAGAGTTGGTCTTCCCAAATTATTTGGCAATCTAGCAGCTCTTCTTACTGCCCTACCACCTCTTCTTGTTGGTTGAAGTTCTTGATAATCAAATATTTCTCTACTTTTCTTGGTTTGTACCTTTCTCATATGCAAATACCGAATTTGATGAAAGCCAAAGAGATAGTGTTGTCGGCTTCTAAAAAATACCTTCTTGAAGGCTGTAAAATGCTATTCACACCAAAATAGAAACAAAAGTGTAGCTCAATAAAACTAAAAATTAATTTATGTCCCACCAGGCGTGCCAAAAATTGTTGTCACAAAGGATTGCACCTATTTATGTCAATTTCAAAAACCTAGCTATCCCATGAAACATGGATTGACCTTTAGGCCCGTGGGCGTGCCTATAATAAAGATCAATCTGCAGAGAATCCTGGTTCCTCTTAATATCACCTAAAAATTAAGTTCTGAATATGAAGAAAAGGAAAGAAGGATATGCTTTAATCAAAACTATCTCTAAAAGGCGATGCTCCAAATGATGAAACAAATATGTAGCTACTCAATACACAAATATTTTTCTAAAGAAACTATAATGAACTCACAACCCAACCTAATATATTTTTCAATAACGATTCTTATGGGAGACACTAATTGTATGATGCTCAAAACTAGAAAAAACAATGTTGTTTTCACAATTTTGACACACCACTAAACCTAAACAAAAACATAGACATGCACTATAACATATCCCTTTCTATATTTAATACTGAAGGAAATTAATAAAAATGAAGGCATAACACAACATAAATACTGAATAATCCACAACAATACTCATAACATAGAAAAATTGAGAAGGAATCTAGTCTCTATGATGGAATAATCATGAAAAAATAGTTGCAATCTGTAAGTTCCTAATACAATATATGCCCAAAATTTGTAGAATGCAAAATAATGGAAAAAAGAGAGGACCCAAAAATAATACAAATCAATGATCTTATAGGAAGGCCCATCTGCAACTCAAACTGCACCATGAACTAAACTCCAACTCAAACTCCATCTCCCTTCTCCAAATTCTCTAAATATAGAATGAGACAGATGGAAGAGGAAAACCACAAAAATAGAGGCTCCAACTGATAACAACATGATGTTAACTACCTCAAAGGTGCCCTCAACTAGTATACAACTGAAAAAGAACTAAAAAATAATCCAATCCACTCATAAATTCAAGAAAAATACTCCCCAAACTCCTCCATAATCACCTCCTCAATCATGCAAGAATCTCAACAGTCAAAACAAAATTCCTAGCTCATGCATCAATTTTTGCATCTTTTAAAATAGTATTAATTAAGCATTTTATAACTGAACACTTGATAAATATTTTATAATTATGTTGCATGCAAGAATAGAGAACATAGGATTCTAGGATGTGAAGAATATTTTGAGAAGGAGCTCCACAAAGTTAGGGCAAACACCAATGGATGGATTCTCAAAGCTGAGTAGGGTTTGGAATTGCAAAGAGCCATGGATGCCAGATGCAGTGAGGAGATATGGAAATTCATACAAGAGGTTCTATGATCGACAAAGTTTATATCCAATGAATGGTTTTCCTTTTCACAAAAATCAAGGGTTTCATACAAATAGGCAACATTATCCACCAAAAGTCCACTGTTTCTCCAAACCTAACTAATTTCAATTTAGGTGGGCACCTAGGATTAGCAAGGAGAAACAACCTATTTTTGATATTTGTGAAAGTGATTCCCTTCTGGAGGATGTTGTTATAAGGAAAGGGGAGTTCAAGAAAAGGGAGGTCAACACCTCCTTCTTTCAAATATTTTTCCAAGAGGTGTCCAAGGAATTTCGATCAAACCATCCCCTTAGGAATGATGGAATTCGTCACTTGGATCCTGGGCCATCCACATAAAAAATTATACCACATAAAAATATCACTCAAAGAGCAAGAGGGGAGAAACCATATTGGGAAAAACATAAGCAATTAAATGGGGTTTCAAAGACTTTTAAGAATCAGGGTGCACTTAAGGAGTACCCAAATTAGAGCACGAGCAAAAATCTACATGCATTTCATGTTAACCATATGCCAAGTATTAATAACAAGGCTTCCTTCAATCCAAATTCTAATCCTCTTCCTAGGGACAACAATAAGAAGATAAAAAGAAACAAACCTAACCTACCACATGTTAAGTCAACAACCAAAAAGGTACCAATGAAGGTTTGAAAGATATGGAGGAGGAAAACAATAGACCATATCTAGTTTGAAATCCCAATCCAAAAAACTCAAGCAGAAGAGGTTCTCATACAAGATGGTGCAACCCATATTTCTTTCTTGAAGGAGAAGTTACTCCCTTAGAGATAGGACTTGCATCAAAGGGCCCTAATCTATAAGTTTTGGAAATCTTAGTACCCTTTGAAATTATTACAAGATCTTCTATATGTTGAATGTGTGGGTTTGGTTAAAATATTTTATATAGATGAAACAAAGGGTATTTTATTTGTCTTGTTTCACACCTCTCTGGATAGGGACCTTGTTTTAATGAATAAAGTTTGGGTTTTCCAAGGCACAAGTCTATGTATGCTTGCATGGACACTAAATTTTATTGCTTCTGACTTTGATTTTTGTTTTGTTCATTTTTGGCTCCAAATGCATGCTTTACCTATATAGTGTAGGGAAATGCAGATGCTTGAAAGAATGGCTAATCAAGTTAGTATATTATTAAAACATGATGTTCCCTTATTTCATGATCCACCAAAACTTGAACAGGTTTGTATTCTTTTTGACACCTCCAAAACATTCCCTAATGAGTTGCATATTAATTCACTCAATGGTGTTTGGTGTCAAAAACATTTCATAGAAAATAATAAGCACATGCCACTTATGTCATGCTTTGGTGCATGATCAAGAACACAAATGTCCTCAATAGGAAGATTTGGTATTTACATTGGTAGGGGCATCTCTGGTGCCATGATTTAATAGAAAGTAGAATAGTAATAATTAGATGCAAGATCAGACAAATAATAGAAAGCAATATGAGAAGGGTCTCTTCTCCCAACTGTTATTTCTCTCACAAGATGGGGATGATCTAGAGTGCACTGAAAATAAATAGACTCAAAATCAATCTGGGAGAAATAATAAATATACAATACATGTGAGCATGCTTAAGGTCTCAAAGTAAGTAATAAATATCAGTACCAATAGGAAGGGGCTTTCCCAACTTGAAACATATGCCAAATTTTTTCTTCACCACAAAGGACATAATCTTAATTGGATTATTGTGACCATGCAACAAATCACACCCTCAAAGTAGCCAATCATTATCCAAATCTGGTCACCATTGAAATGGAATACATTTCAATTACTCATTAAATCTCTCTGCCTTGCCAATACAAAGTAAGGGTACATCATATATGAATCTAGAGAATCAAATTTGAGCTTTAGAGGATGAAATGCAACAATAAAAACTCCCACAAAATAAGATATTGCCAACTAATGGTAGTGGAAGCAAGATTCCTCTAGAAACCCTCAAGAAAATGGAAAATGATCTCTTGACTAAAGTTGGTTCAGATTTGATTGATCTAATTTCAGATGAGGTTTTTGATGGGAAGAACATAGACCCTCAATTTCTTGATGTGTTACCAACCTTCAAAAGTGAGGCAAACTTGGAAACAACCCCAACCATCCTCTTGGACTCCCCCATAGAAGGTTCATAGCAATAGGGTGACAACCTTCAAGACTACCAGGAATTTTTTTTTGTCTACTCGCAAACTTTATCTATTTCAAAAACTATGTCTTCATATACTCCTTTGAATCCATCTGCTAAGAAAAAGGGTAGGAAAACCAAGGTGGATAAGATGAAGGGGGAAATGAAGCTGGCATTCAAACAACACTTGATGGGAAAGTATAAGTGTCAAAAAGGCCGAGAAGAGCTTGTTGCTCTTCATGATCCCAATGAAGATACTTTCATGGAATTTCAGAGGCTTGAACACCTCTGACAAAAGGTCCCAGATAAAGTGTCAATTAAATGCATTTGGGGGAGATATTATTATGCTTCAGGAGACAAAAATGTCACAAAAAACTTTTGGGGCCACCGTAAATAAATGGAAAAACTAGAAAGTTGTTCATGTTCTTCCATTAGGAGTGTCTAGAGGCCTCATAATGCTCTGGAGCCCAAAGAAGGTGGTGGCACAGATAGATGAATCGAGAAACAATTGGCAGGAAATTATAATTAAAAGCTTTGATCTAAAATTACTTCTTATCAATTTCTATAGACCAGTACCCACATATGATAACAAATTTTTATGGGACACATTCAAGGCTTAAATACAACAATCTCTAGAGGAAAAAATTGTTTTAAGAGGAGATTTTAGTGCAATTGTAGATATCCATGAAAAGAAGGGAGGTATATCCCCTCCGCAAAGAACAATTGTGGATTTCAAGAACTTTATAACAAACAATGAGTTGCATGATGTGCTTCCAGCAAAAGGGCAATTTACATGGACAAACATAAGAAGGGATTTTCTAAAATTTATAGAAAGACTAGATAGATTTTTGGTAACACATAGCTAGTCTGCACAAGATTTCAATTTGCAATCAGATTTTTAATCTCTAATTTGTTCAGACCACTATGTCATTGTTATTCAAATCAACAAGGGAAATGTTGCATCTCTCAAGAAACCATCATTTAATTTTGAATGCATGTAGTTTTGAGATCCACACTTTATGCCTTTAATTAGACAATGGTGGGTAAGTGCCCCATATTATAGAGGTACCAATATGTTTCAATTTCAAAATAAATTGTTGTATGTTAAATCACAAATTAAAATCTCGAATCAAACTATTTTTCATAATGATGGAAAAGTGGTACATTTATGGAGTGATGTGATACACTTGAGGGTTGTCATTTATGGAAACACATCTGGAATCACGATCTCTTTAATTTGTCTATAGTTTTGGATATACAGATAACAAAATGACTAAGTACATTAATCATAAATACAGAGTATAGCAGTACAGTTTTGGACAACAAAGACAATAAATGATGTATGGGGACATGCGAGCTTAGAGGAAGAAATTTTGGAGTATCTATGACCTTCTGGTAAGGTCTCTTTAGTTTTTGTGATGATCATAGAGAGTTACATTTTCTTGAAGTCATGTGAAGATAAAGTAACAAGGGTACAAAGTAGGTGAACAATTGTGATGATTGAGGGAGTATGTCATGGACTCCTAGCGTGCTAAGTTGGATTGTGATTATGGATTACCTATTATTTGATAGTGCATGGTTTCCAACTTTGTATTTAATCTTTGAGTATATATTAATTATATTTGGTAATGTATTAGAGAGTGGATTGAATGATGTAATAGATATATATATATGAAGTATGTTTTGTAAAGCGAATGAGAGAAGTGATGAGATGAAATGAGGTAGATGGAATGCATGGATGGATTGTGATGTAGGAAAGATGTGAGCTACAACATGAACTATGTAATAAACTGATGCTTGTTATGTTCACTACTGATAATTGATTGTAATAGAACTATTTCTAATTGTAAGAGCAGTGTGCTTAGTATACCTTTAATAGGGTTTTATATTCCCTTAACGGGGAAATTTACTAATGTACCTTTAACAAATTAAGGGAAATCAAGATGGATTCTAAAATCTTGGAAGAAAACTTTGAAGTAGCACTTAAAGATCTTGACGAAGCTAAAGCAGAGAATGGTGACTTGAAATTCAAATTGAGAAGAGAAGAGGGATTCATTAAGAAACTAAAATAACAAATTGAACTTTCTAGAAGTCAGAGACAAGATCTTATGGTTAAGATAAAAGAGGATTTAGACAATGATAATTAAGATCAGATAATGCATCTTGAGCAAGAGAAAGATACCTTAAAGCTTGATTATGAAACTACTTCACTACAGATGGATAAAGAGATTCAACAAGAAAAGGATGCTAAGAACAAAATTGAAGAAACCTTGAAGGATGCTAATATTCAAATAGTACAAATGAAGACTAAACTTGAACACTACAAGAACAAGTATCTGGAATTAGAGAAATACAATCAAATCATAAAAGGAGAACTTGTTGAGGCAAAGAATCATATTGAGAAACTTCACATGAGTAGTAACTTGATCGATGAACATAGAGACAAGCAGAAGCCTAAAGGAGATATAACAGGTGTTGTCTTCAATGAAGATGGATGTTCAAAGAATCAAGAAGAAAATCCTGATGCGAAGATTGATGGAGAAAGACCTACTCTTCAAGAACCTAAAGAACAGATCAGACCTTTCAGAGGTAGATGATTTTGTTGTAACAAGATTGGACACATGAAGAGAGATTGCAGAGGTAAATCCCCTGTCAAACCTTTTTATGGTTATTGCTTTAACTGTTATGCATATGCGCACAAGAAAGCAAAATGGAGGAAACCTGATGAATATAGATACAAACAAGATTACATTAGTGAGGAGACAACATGTAAGACAACATGTTATAAATATAATAACCTTGGGCACATTGCAAGGTATTGTAAGTTTCAGGTTAATCAAAACATATCACCTCATATATGCTACAAATTCAATAATCTAGGGTATATAGTGAAGTTTTTCAGGTACAATAGAACTGAAAATAGAAGAGGACCACCTCCTATGGTTATAAAGAAGAATATTGGTGATACTGGTAAGAGTCTTGTAGAGTACATAAGTGAATTTGAGAGTTGTTTCAAGAAAACATAAGATATCAACAATAATAAGGTATGGAAGGTAAAATAATCTAGTGAGGAAAAGGTTTAGGGAGAGTCAGTAGATGCTACTAAGCTTTCTCGTTGTGCTAACATTGCTACATTAGCCTATATGGCCAAGCATGGCCTTAGGGGAAACATTGGAAGAATACATCATAAATCTATCCAGCCCCTACACTTGAGGAGTAAGCTCTTGCAAGGTTAGGGAGAGAATGTAGAGATGTTTTGGAACTCACATCTATGATCACATGGTTATATATATATATATATATATATATATATATATATATATATACTATGATTGCCAAATTGCTACTCGACTGGTCTGTGTGCAGAAATGAGTTTATTGGGAACTACAACATTTTTCACTCAGTGAAGTATAAGGATAAATGAAAGAATATAATTGGACATCATTTGCAAAACACATCCTAAGGAGATTAGAGCCTTGAATAGAAATATAGCTGTAGCAAGTATATTGAAGAGTTTGATCGAAGCAGAGATTTCACATTTTTGTAGTAAAAAGGTATTTAGATCGATTGTGAAGCTTTTGAAATGGACACACCTATGATTTTTGATGTTGTAGAGAGACCTAGATATAAATTCAAGAAACACCCTTTCAAATGTACTGAGGATGACCCTGAATGCATATTTTCTCAAACACCCTACAAAGTTTTACATGTCAAAGATATTAGGGCATATATACATTGCAAGTTTGAAACTTTGGGAGATGAATAAATTTCCACAGAGATGGAAAGCATGTTAGGTGATGATGGAAAGATGAAAGATGAGTTAGAAAACCTAAATGAACTGAGAATTATGAAGATAATTGAAATTCATGACTTTGATAAAGAAGAATGGATAAAGATTATATTGAGTAGAGTTCATGATCAGTTCATATGGCTTGGAGATCAACCTTTGAAGATCTACAATGACTTTATAACAGGATTGGACAATACTGGTATAGTACCTATTGCTGAGAAGAATACCAAGAAGATGGTAGAAACCCTAACACATTCACAGTGGAACAAGAGAGTGATGATGGTAAACATTATATTTTAATAGGATGTAAGATTGATTACCACGATTTCAGGTTATAAACTCCATTATAGCAACCAACTAAATTTTGAATCAGCAGGTGTAATCTTAATGGCTTATAAGATGGTGAAGGAAAATATCAAGTATAATCTGTGTGAAGTCTTAACACAACAATCCAAGAGAATGTAAGGTAGATAAAGTAGGAAAAGTCTAAAGGATTTAGATTTGTCTCTTTGTTGATACACATGTACATTCACATTGTTTACAAATTTCTTGCTATGTACCCTAGAGTCTGGAAAGATAATATGATGAACTATAACTGATTGAATGTTTGAAGATATTAAGTTGATGATCACCGAGATGTAGAAAGTTAATGCAAGACATTAAATCAGTTAATGTATTATATTTTCATTGATGTCAACATGATATAATTTGATTGGTTATATAAATATTGTCAAAGACTTCAAAGAATCAAAGAGATAAAGGTTATGCTATCAGTAATGCATAAAAGTCTAGTATACCCCAAGTGACAACAAACACTGACAGACAATGCACACCAACATATAAAGAACCCCAAGAAGAGTCACAGTGATACTCGAGCAAGTATTACCAAGAAGAACCTATGTGATATCCGAGAAGAAGTGAAAGTCACAGTGTTTCCCTGTTAGGAATAAGGTGTCTCAACCTTGGATAATTCCTATTCTTATTATTTGTTTTGTAAAATGTATTTCTTGCAAATAATGTTGATGTGTCGGCATCTTGAATTGTGTGTAAGGAGATCATG
>MU228229.1:216811-231396 GCA_018584345.1 Thuja plicata
AAAAATTGCATAAGTTAAATGAGGAGCTAAAGTAGGAATAGCAAGCTGAGAGTGAATGTTAGTAATAAATTGCTAAAACTCTTTAGGAAGACATTTCTTAAGAATAATTGTAATCAATCTAATATCATTTAAACTATCATTTACACCACTTAGTTGAGTTTCAACTACATCAAACTTGAGTAAAAATTCATCCATGTTTTAAAAATCATTATACCTTAAGTCTTCCAAGTTGTCTTGGAGTTGAATCTTACGAGATTCTGATGAGCTGTCATACGTCTGTTGCAAAATGGCACATGCCTCATGAGCTTTGGTGCAATGTCCAATTAGGACATACAGATCAGGGATGATGGAGAGACTAATCAAACCAAGGGCTTCTTCATTTTTGGTCTTTCATGCATCTTTTTCTGCTTGTGAAGCAGAGCTAGCTGGTTCAATAGCTGCATCTGTAGCAACTTCAAGTAAATGTTTAAATCGAAATAAAAAGGACACATGAGTTTTCCATTGATGATAATTAGAGCTATTTAGCTTGATTTTTGTAGTTAGAGTAGACATGATAAAATGATCAAATTATCTTAGAAAATGTGAATAACAGAGAATATATAATGATCAAGATTAAAATTTTTTTTTTAACTTAAAGTTAATCACAATAGGAATAGGTAAATAAAGATATAATTTTTTTTTAATGTAAATGGTGAAACAAATTTTAATTGCAACCAATTACAGAACCAACAATAGATATAGGTTAAAAATGATATACAAAGCTTATAATTGAAACGATATAAGTTAATATGGAATAAGAAAAAAAATATAAGCGTTTAAACTTTTTGAAGTTAAACAAATTTGGAGAATACTAAGATAGAAGAGAATAAATTTAAATGATTAATGAATAACAACCGTATGAATAATCAAATTGATGTAAACAAATGTATATTTAAATCAAATGCTTACAACAAAATTAATTTAAATTAATTGTTAACGTTGATCAACAAAATTAATAAACTAAAGTAATTAGAGATGAAAAAAGTTTGAGCAATTAAATTTATTTTATGTAAATTAAGATTTAAAAAAATTTATATAAGAGTGAGATTTAAAAATGAGTTAAATGAATATTCAAACTTCAATTAAAAATAGATAATCCACAGATTTGCTGAAAGGAATCGTAGAATAATAATTAATATTCTTTGCCAGAAAGCTAAAACCAGTAAAGAATATAATCATACAAGATAACTGAAATGAAACTGTTGTGCGCAAGAGAGATTGGTTAGAATACATAACGGTTTGACTGAAATAAAAGATTAAATGCTTCGCAATATAATAGACAATAACCTGCAAAAAAATGCTAGAGATAAAATAAACAGAGTTATTGGAAATATTTAAAAAACATATATAACCAGATTAAAAGAATATTAAAAAACACAGTCAAATTACGGGGGGCATAACTTTTAAATGCACTGTTAGATTTTAACAATTTTTGGATATGTTTTACAAAACCTAATTATCTAGCACTCCACCGAAGCGATTTTTAAAATCAGGCACGGTTTAAAAGTTATGGATGACAGAGTGCATATCTATAAAACTGTCTAAAAAATAGAATGAGATAAATAGAGACAGAAAATAACCTTGCACAGATAAATAAAAGGTAAAAAATAAACAAAAATAGGAGAAAATATGTTAGAACATTGAAATAGATAAATTTGAATATATAGATCTGAAAATAGGATAGTTAGAGAAATGGATAAAAATGTATAAAAGATAAAACCCTTGCGGTTGCCCGACAGAGGGAGAGATTAGATTTTATGCAAGCAAGATAAAGTTGAATCAATGTTAGAATGCTGAAAAATAGAATATGTAAATTTGCAAACTTGAAATAGATATGAGGAAAAAAAAATTTAGATCTGGCGGCAAGCCATCCAGAACAAGTTAGGTTCACAAAAAATTTAGATTTGCAACAAAAACAATGAGGTAAAACCTACAAAAAATATTAGATCAACAAGAAGAGCTTGCTCTTTTGAATGACACCTTCCTACAAAACACTTAAAGAAGGATTAAATAGCTCTGATACCATGTAAGAAGTATTAAAAGAATGAAAAACAAGAACTTGAAGTAATCCAAGAAAATGAAATGCAAGAAGGATTTTACCATAAACCAAATGTGAGATAAAGTTTACAAGATCAATCACCAAGCACATGAGAAACTCCAAGAATCCAACAAAGAGCCAAGAGATTTTGGTAAGGGGAAAAGCAAAGGAAAACTCCTTTTTGAATAATAATAATATGGCAAAAAACCCCATGGATGAGAGCAATAAACTCAATACAATAATGAGAGCAATGAGAGATTGAGAGAAGAATTGAGAGAGAGAAGAAGATTATTGAAGAAGTGTGTGAGAGGCATCTCTTAAGTAGAGATGAGTGGAGGAGTTTGCATGTAACTCCCTTCTCCTATGAATGCCACATTCATATTGTGTGTGTGACAAATGTGTGATTCCTCTTAAGGAGGAATATCTATTTTCCTTATTAAAGGAAATACAAAATAGTGACATGTCCTCCTACTTGGACTAGAGGACAAATACAAATAAGGATACCTTGGTTTATCATTTTAAATACATATTTTCAACCAAGGAAAGATTAATTCTAACAGATACATCCCAAGGAGTATTAAAACATTTCTCATGAAGATAGAATAGTGAAATTCCAGATATCAAGTGACAAACTATTATATTAAATCCTCTAACAAGGTCACACTTAAAAGTGTGTTTGTAACATTTAACAGGGTTGGCTCTTAACTGAGCTCACTTTAGAAGAGTGAAAAGTTTAGGTTACCGATCCCAAGTGGTTTTTCCCTTAACAAGGTTTCCACGTTAAAAATGCATGTGTCAAATGTGTATATGGTTCATTTCTTTAATATTTTTCTTTACACATTACTAAAACATGATTGATTGGTAAACACTAAGTTATTTACTACATTTTGGTAAAGGCTAAACTAATATTCGGTAAAGCTTAAGAAAAAAGATTAACAGTGAACTACGAGCAGTAGTTATTTACTAAGATTATTTAAAGGCATACATCTTGTAGGACTGAAGATAACTATAGGTTTATATTTTTGGTTTAAAGTTTTTGGGTTGATTTATTGGATTATTTTTTAGGCCACTAATTCACGCCCCCCCCCCCCTCTCAGTTATTCTAACAATTAGTATCAGAGCTTGTGTGATTGAAAGGAAGGTTTAATGACCTAAGATAAATATCACAAGATGAGAAAAAGGGATGTGCCTACGTTGAACAAAGACCACAAGATGAGAAAAAGGGATGTGCCTACGTTGCATCTTAGAAAAGAAGGATAAGACTCCACCTATCAGGTATTGAAAATGATGTTACTCAATACTTGGATACTGAATATGTGTTTCCTACTGGACCTCACACACTTGATCAATTGAGAGAAAAGAATGAGCATAATTCTATGATGATAGAACTTGCTTCCTCACTCTCTGATGTTGGATTTGAATATGTCAAAACATGCACCACTGCAAAGAAAATGTAGGACAAATTGAAGCTAGTACATGGAGGAGATGTAAATGCGCTAAGAGCTAAGGCAAACAGCCTAAGAAGTAAATTTGATGACCTAATAATGAAAGGACAAAATATCACTTAGTATAGCTACATAATCAAAGAGATAGTCAGTGCTATCCGAGGAGTTGGAGGTGTACTTGAAGAAGAAACAATGGTAAGTAAAATCCTAAGAACCTTACTATCTGTTTATGCTATTAGAGTATCTACTATACAAGAAATGAGAGCAATAGAAAATAACAATGTAAGTCCAGATAGTTTGGTTGGTAGACTTATTTCATTTGAGATTAATAACTTTGACAACAATGTCTTACCATCTATTAAGTCTGCATTCAAATCTGCTTTGAAAATAAGTAATTCAAGCCATAAACACACTATGAGAAATGATAGTGAAAGTGATAGTGATGACCAAGAACTTGATGATATTGAAGCACTAATGGCTAGAAGATTGCATAGAGGCAAAGGTAGATACAAAGGTAAATTACCATTGGTATGTTTTAATTGTAAAGAGATTGGACACTTTACTGCTAGATGTCCTAACAAAAGAAAAGAAGACAAATAATGACAGATCATATGAAAAGAAGTTTGACGGAGGTGATGACAAAGATTACCGAAGCAACCAACAATCTGACAGAAGAGACAACTGAGACTACAACGACAAAGGGAAGAAAGCTTGTTACCCGGCTGAGAACAAAGATGAGAATATTGACACCAAATACGATGAAGATATTGAGGTGGTATTTGTTGCTATGAAGGATGATTCCGACAAAGAGGAAAGGTATTTTGAGACTGCACTCATATCTAAGGTTAGTAAAAATGATGTCTGGATTATTGATAGTGTTTTTACTCACCACATGACTAGAGATAAGGAAAATTTTGAAACTTTTGTGTATTATAATGGTGGATCGGTAAGAATGGGCAATGACTCATCTTGTTCGGTTGAAGGTAAAGGAACCATAATGTTGAATAATTTGTTCATATGTGAAAATGCATACTGGGTAAAAGGAATTAACTATAATCTATTGAGTGTTTCACAACTAAATAACATAGGTCACCGAGTTGCATTTAAGAACAAAAAGGCAAAGATCTTTAGTGAATCAGGAAGGTTGATCAGAATTGGTGAACAGACAAAAGGTAACCTATTCTATCTTGATGATATTAAAACCACTTGTTTAATGGCTAGAAATGAAGACATATGGTTGTGGCATAAAAGGTTATGTCATGTGAATTTTGACAACATGGTCAGGATAAGAAATAAAAGGAAAGTAAGAGGCTTACCGAGCATGTCAAAGCCCAACCATGTCATGTGTAAGAATTGTCAAAAAGGTAAAATGAAAAAAACTAGTTTCAAGAGAAAAACCTACACATCTAATGCTATTCTAGAATTAGTCCATACTGATCTATGTAGACCAATGAGAACAAAGAGTTACTATGGTGATTGATACTTCATTCTCTTTCTAGATGATTATTCTAGAATGATGACGGTTATGTTCTTAAAAGAGAAATCAGAAGCATTCAATATGTTTAAATGGTATAAAGATATTGTAGAAAAACAAAGTGGTAAGGAACTAAAATGCTTAAGATTAGATAGAGGAGGATAATTTATTTCTAATGAATTCACTAACTTTTGTAACGAGCATGGAATTCAAAGATAGGTTTCTTCACCAAGAACACCACAACAAAATGGGATTTCTGAAAGAAGGAACATATCCATTGTTGATTGTGCCAGAACACTGATGATTGAGAAAGGCATCACTCAAACATTATGGAGAGAAGATGTCACTACTGCTGTCTACACATTGAACAAAGTTCAATTGAAGAAAGACACCAGTAAGACACCTTATGAGCTATGGTATGGATACACACCCAATGTAAGTTACTTTAGAATTTTTGGAAGTCAATTTTATATTCTAAAAGATGATAGAAATGGAAAGCTTGACTCCAAAGGTGAAGAAGGAATATTTTTAGGGTATTCTACAAAAAGCAAGGCTTATAAATGTCTTAACAAATCCTCTAACAAAATAATTGAAAGTGAAAATGTCAGAGTAGATGAATTTACTGAGAAAAATGATAAGGAAAGAAGAAAAGAACCATAATAATACAACATGTTTGTATATAGTGAAGAACTTGACACTCTTCCCAAGAAACACTATATCCCTTCCAAGCGATAGAACAATGCACCCGAGCATCAGACTGCAAATACCAAAAATCAAGAAATTGCTCAAGATGATCCACAGACCGATGGATATCAGAATGAAGGTCAAGATAATGATCAGAATGATGAACAAAGAGTTGAACCAGTACTTTCCAAGTATGTTAGAAGACACCATGCATAGAACTAGATCATAGGAGATAAAAAGGTTGGAATAATAACAAGAAGTAAGTCACTGAACACTAGATGTTTAATTTGTGATTTTGAACCTAAATCTGTTAATATTGCACTTGAAAATGAAGAATGGGTCAGTGCTATGAATGAAGAGATAGAATAGATTGAGAAGAAAAAAACATGGACATTAGTACATAGACCAAATGACAAGAATGTCATTGGTACCAAATGGATATTCAGAAACAAGCTGAATGAGAATGGAGAACTCACAATGAACAAATCAAGATTAGTATGAAAGGGGTATTCACAAGAAGAAGGTATTGACTATGGAGAAAAATTTTCACCTTTTGCTAGACTAGAAGGATTCAGAATTCTACTTTCTTGTGTTGCATTCAAAGGATTGAAGGTATACCAAATGGATGTCCAATCTGCATTCTTGAATGGAATACTAGAAGAAGAGGTATACATTGAACAACCAGAAGGGTTTGTTGATCCTAACAAGAGAAACATGGTTTGTAGACTACACAAAGCCTTGTATGGATTGAAACAAGCACCAAGAGCATGGTATTAAAGACTTCACTCCTATCTCATAAGTATTGGACTTGTAAGAACATGTGAAAACAATAATATGTATTTAAAAGAAGATACTGATGATAACATTTTGATTGCTGAAATATTTGTTGATGATATCATATTTGTGGGTAATGATATGTTATGAAAATCATTTGCTAATGAAATGAGAAAAGAGTTTGAGATGTCAATATTTGAGGAGATCAAAATATTTCTTTGTCTACAGATTCTTCAACAAAATGTAGGCATCTATATCACACAATCCAAATACATCAAGGAAGTGCTGAAGATATTCAAGATGAAAGATTCTGAACTAGTTGGAACACCTATGGCAACCGGATGCAAGCTAACAAAGGAGGACAAGTCAATCGAGGTAAATCAGACCCTATATAGATCTATGATCAGCAAACTCATGTATGTTGTTCATACTAGACCAGATATAGCACATGCAGTTGGAATAGTTGCAAGATTCTTTGCTAATCCCAAAGAATAATACATGACTTCTGTCAAAATAATTTTGAGATATCTAAAGAATATCAAAGACTATGGCTTATGGTATAAAAGAGAAGGAAAATTTGAGCTTCAAATCTATACAGATGTTGATTGGGCTAAAAAATTAGATGACAGAAAGAGCACAACAGGAGGAGCATTCTTTATGGAGGATAGACTTGTCACATGGATAAGTAAGAAGTAAGGATGCATCTCACAATCTACTGCAAAAGCAGAATATGTGGCTGCTGCTGCAAATTGCTCTAACATTGCATGGATCAAAAAATTACTGGAAGGTATGAATATGAAAATTCTTGAACCAGTGATTATCTATTGTGATAATACAAGTGCAATAAACATATCAAATAACCCTATCATGCATGCTAAGACCAAGAATATTGCTATAAAGTATCATTACTTAAGTCAAAAAGTGCAAGAGAAAGAGGTGATACTGGAATATGTTCAATCCAAGGAACAATTAGTAGACATATTCACAAAGCCATTACCTAAAGATACATTTGAGTACCTGAGAAAGAGACTAGGGGTCTGACCCTTGTCTATTGGTCACTAAACTGAGTAAGAGATTGCATCAGCTTACACATAATCAGAAGATTATTCATGTTGATACAAGCAAAGGGATTGACTGCAAAGACATATCAATACACAACAAGGTACTTATTTGCATCGAACACCAGATTTATTGTATTGTTGATGGAAAGAGAAATTCAAGGAGTATATTATAAAAAGGAGGAAGGATATAGTTTGGCATTGCTATCAAAGGGAGAGAGATTATATATCCATATGAAATATCCATCATGATCATCCAAAGGGAGAGAAGTATCCTAAGGGAGAGACTATATCTATTGTTGTCAAATGAAAAAGAGATATGAATAGAATTATCCATCAAGGAGAGGAATAGTCAAAGGGAGAGAAACAATCAAAGAAGAGATTCTACAACAAATGGAGAGACAAAATCAGAATTTTCTACATCTATCCAGTGAAGGGAATAAAGCATAAAGAAAGTACTCTGCAAGAATCAAATCTAAGCTAGAAGAACTTACCGAGAGCCAGACATTTGTATTAGTTATAAAAAAATAAGTTTGGTAGATTGATGAACTACAATTGATATATTTCATATTGTATTACTAGTAATGTAGTATGCTACCATCAATGCCAAAGGGAGAGATTGATGAACTATAACTAATTGAATGTTTGAAGATGTTAAGTTGATGATCACCGAGATGTAGAAAGTTAATGCAAGACATTAAATCAATTAATGTATTGTATTGTATTTTCATTGATGTCAACTTGATATAATCTGATTGGTTATATAAATATTGTCAAATACTTCAAAGAATCAAAGATATAAAGGTTATGTTATCGGTAATGCACAAAAGTTCAGTAAACACCAAGTGACAACAAACACCGATGGACAATGTACATCAACGAATAGAGAACCTCGAGAAGAGTCACAGTGATACCTGAGAAAGCATTACTGAGAAGAACTTATGTGATACCCGAGAAGAAGTGAAAGTCACAGTGTTTCTTGACGGACAGACAACCCCAACGGATAGAGATTCTTGAGGACAATTGAAGTCAAGACCGAGAAAATAAACACTGATCAAAACTAAAGTTCATAAATGACAAAAGACTTAGCTAGTAGGAGATAAATATGGAGTTAACTGATTGATTACATTATTTTCATAAAACAGTTAAAAGTTATAGATAAGCTAGAGATTTAAAGATAGTTTTATTCCAGTTGTCAAGGAGAAACCTGCGAGATAAAACTAAAGCAAGCTTTAAAGAAAGAATGATGAGATTTGTGAATCACGTCAAGAACAAGAAAGACAAGGACTTAGAAATGGTAAAATTATGTCTATAAGAGAGAAATGATAATTCATTATGAATAGGGGGAGAATAGAATATGATGCCGAAGAGAATACTGGTGAAGATAAGAAGTCTTCAAACAGTCCTGATCAAACAAGATGAAGAATAGAGCTAAAGGTTTCTACGGACACCAAGCAATAGAGAAGAAACAACATCACCAAATAGAAAGAAGTGGAGCAAAGGAACATAAAAGAAACATTGATTAGAAAGGTATTATGAGCTTACAATAGATCTGAACATCTGCAAGATTAAGTTATATTTATGAACAAATCATATATTATTTTAGTTTAACCATTGATTCAAAAAATCTCTTAACAAAGTGGGATTTAACTATCCTTTATATATTGAGATACATCCCAAGGAGTATCAACAATTTTCTCATGAAGACAGCATAGTGAAATTCTAGATATCAAGTGACAAACTATTATATTAAATCCTCTAACAAGATTGCACTTAACAATGTTTTTGTAACCTTTAACAGGGTTGGCTCTTCACCAAGCTCACTTTAGAAGAGTGAAAAATTTGGGTTACCGATCCCAAGTGGTTTTTCCCTTAAAAGGGTTTCCACGTTAAAAATCCATGTGTCAAATGTGTATATGGTTCATTTCTTTAATGTTTTTCTTTACAAATTACTAAAATGGGTTATTTACTGTATTTTGGTAAAGGCTAGACTAATATTTGGTAAAGCTTAAGAAAAAGGATTAACATTGAACTTTGAGTAGTTTATTTGATAAGATTATTTAAAGGCATGCATCCTGTAGGAATGAAGATAAATAGAGGTTTATATTTGTGGTATAAATTTTTTGGGTTGATTTATTTGATTATTTTTTAGGCCATTGATTCACCCCCCCTTAGTTATTGTAACACAATATACCTACCGACATTCAGATTTCTCAGAGTTATAGGAGATAAAACAACACATGGGTAGATGGTGAAATGTTTTATATGATCAAAACCCTATAGAGATAAATGAAGGAAAGAGATATAATTCCAGAGGTAATAGTGGAAAAATACAAGGACTCAATTTGTTTCATGGTTGAAACTGATTGTGTATGCTTTGAGGCAGTTATACCTAGAAAGAAATGGTGCTTTCCACTAGGCTATGAGGTAAGTTCTGAAGTTATAATCATGCAAGTAGAACATATTATAGCTTTAGAAGTTGATTCATCATAGGAGAGATGGGGAACTTATGAGGAGAAGTCAGAAAAGATTAGAGTAGAACAAAATAGAGCACTAAGGAAGAGGAAAATAGAAAATGTAGTAGATGATTTGGTAGTCAAGACAGGAATATCCAAAGAGGAAATGACAAAAGTGAGGAAGAAGATGACAGAGATAGCTTCTGGGTTGGAAAGAACTGCTATTGTAGCCCTTCCACCTCTAGAAATTGTGTAGGTAGTTAATCCACTTTCTACTATAATAGATGTAACTACACCCTCATCACCACATAAGACATCACAAGAAGGGAAAACAAAGATAACACCTAGAAGAAACACAAAGTCCACTAAACTGGACTCACCTCCTAAGGAACATATGAAAAATAGAAAAGAGAAGAAAGATGAAGAAAAGACCACTACTGTGAGAAAAATTTGGAAGCCTGATATGAAAATGCTGGGGAAGAGGATTATTGAGCAAGGGAATCTTGTTTCATTGAAAAAATACTATGAGAGGTATGAGGCATCTGACAACCTTCTGATTGAAGACATAATTATTAAAATTTTAATTGTCTTTAAGAAGAACTTGTTAGAGATAGAAGGTAGTATACCTGAGGATTTGTATGAGAAATTGGAGATAAGGAAGCTTTTAGCAAAGAAGGAAGATGAATTAATTAGAGAACAAGCAATTGAAGTCATGTTGCATGTTGTATCTGTCAAAGAAATGATGAGGATATTGAATGAAATTAAACCCCTACTGAGAACCAAAATGAGACTAGTGAAGATAATGGGAGGAAGATATGATGAATTTACTAAGGAAACACAAAAATATATATAAAAAGTATTGATGGGAATTGAAACTGAGGAAATCTTGCCACCTAAGGCTCCTAATCCCAAATCCATTAAGAAGGGAGAATCATCAAAGAAATCTGAGATAAATCTTGATAAACCAATGTGAAAAGATGCTAGTTGGTTTGTAAGTACTGTGAAGCAACCATATTTTTAGGTTTTTGGTGTACTTGTGTCATTGGGCACTTCGCAGGATGTGAATGACCCCTTTGTGGAGAATATAGACATTGGAGGACTCAGTGACAAGGATATGATAGAGAAAGAACTTCAGAAAGAAAACATTGATGCAATAGTGGAAGACACAATTTTTAAGGTTGAAGATTCTTCACCTTTATTGTTGGCAAGTAGAGACAATTATTTGAGTACTGACGTTGAGAACATGGATGAAGATGAGTTGATGAAGTTTTCCTGCATTGTATTTAGTAAAGCTAAAGAAATATATGAGCAGAAAGGAAAGAAGAAGACCAAGGTAATGACAAGAGCAGTTGACACTTTGAACAAACTACTTCCAACACCTATTATTCTCCAGGGAAAAGATGATGCAGAAAAATTGAACAAGGCACTAGATGAATTTGACAGTCACTATGAGTCTTTAGATAAGATCGTAGAAGAGAAGGTTGAACAAAAATATCTCACAAAGAAATTGGAGAAAGTATGCAAGTCTATTTATTGGGACTTGGGAATATTGAACAAGACCACATCAAAATAAAAAGGTTGTGTCACACAAGGCAGGAAGCTATACAGTTACTATATCAACCCTATCAGACATGTCAAAAACATTGAGGACATAGTAGCGAAGGATAGATCTACTTTGGATAATTTGATGGACAGTTGTGAGACCTCCTCATAATCTGTATTGGAGTTAGACAGAGAGGTTTCCAAGATTTTGGACAAACTAAGTGTTCTTGATACTGAAAGAAGGAGAGTTATGGAAAGATTTGGTTTGTTGAAGAGTCTAATCACTCCCAAGCTATCAAATCTTGAGGCCCATATCTCTGACATGGATAAGAGAACACGTGTCCTTACAACAAATATTCCTACTGAATTAAAGGCAGTAGAGACCTCTTCATTTGCATTAAATGGACTAATTCATGTGAGTCTGATTTTGGTGAAGACCTCAACAAAGGAAGTGAAGATCTCAGAAGAATATTTTTGAGATGTATTAAAGATGGTTTAATTCTATGGTAAGTAGTAGTACAATTTTGATGCACTCTACATTTTTGTATACCTTTGCCACTAATGTCAAAGGGAGAGAAGACAAGAAAATGGATATATGTAAAGAGAAGAAATAAAGAAAAGAGGAAAATGTACAGATATCTTGTTGGTATTGACACTTAGTCATGTTAGGGTTTTCTCTTGCTGAACCTTCAACAAATGCTTGAAATATTTGATTGACTCTATGACTCCCAATATCTGAAAATAATGACTCAAGAAAGAGAAAACTCTAATTGATGAGGATTTATGATAATGTTTGGGGAAACTATTATCACCTCCTTCTTTTTAGGTTCCACAACACCCAGGCAGGTATTACCTATATAAGATTGTTGTCTCATAGTATTAATACATGTGAATACTAATTTGTTGTTCTTTTACTGTATCACCTTATAAATTACTCTGCATAAAACTGAAAACAACTTAACACAGAGTTTAACCATGAAAACTATTGAAATGATAACAACAAATAGTAGTGTTTTAAGGACATTCATCCTTCTTCCTTTTATAGTTCTCAGAACTTAGGAGGGGCATCCTATTTTAATCCTCTCTTAAAGGGATTAGTAAAATGAATTGTATATCTTGATATAATTGCTTAGACTTATATGTTTTGAATGCAAAAGTGAAAGATTTATGTATTTTAAATTGATTGGATGATGATAAACCACTTGACAGATTCTAGACCAGTGCCTATCCTTGGGCTATAGAGTCAAAGATGCAAATCCACAGAAAAAGTAAATAAAGATACTATAGATTTCCTTACAACCTATATGCAACTCAAGTAAGATGCGTTAAAAATCACCCTGTCACTCCAACACTACTGTATCAAATCCTCAAATACTATTATACTCTCTGAAACTACTCAAAAAACTTAGTTCTTCCCTTGAAATAAACTTGTAAGTAATTAGATAGCTACCTTGTAACCAATATGCTTAAAATGCCTTACAGATTAAACATAAACGAGCATACACAATAAGTAAAGAGACAACAACAATATAGAAGAGAAGTTGCACTGTATTTTATTTATATTCCTGCTTCATACATATAGATGCTAAAGCTTAAAAAACACAGAATTTTTTTTGTAGTCTGGCTTATAATTATATTTCATCGCCTACTTCAAATTTTAAAATAAGATCTATTTATAGGTTCAAACCATCTTGGAATCCTTAAGATAAGGATGCAACAAGCTTCGGATGGTTTAAGAAACCTAACCCTAGAAACTTAGAAAAAGACAAAAGACAAGAAATCTCCAAGCGGTGGGAGGACAAAACTAAAGAATAAAATATGATTTTGTACTTTTTCCATTTGTGAATGTCGGCACCTTTGTCTACATGTATTCAGGATAGTATCTGATAGTTGTAACAAGATCTAGTGACCGCCAATACAGGCTAACTTACACTAATCTTTTCAAGATTACTAACCTTCCTGTGTTCATAGATCAGGTACCATGTGTCCTTTATTCTTCATCCATAACATATAAATCAACTGTGACAGGCTTCTTCTTCTTGGGCTTTGTCATAATGTCCCATGCTGTCACATCCTCTTCCTTAGGCCACTCAAAGTTATGAATATTCTCTAGTTGAGTATTCTGACTTTCCCACCTAGCATTTGTAATGCTTTTAATATGTGTAATGAATTTATTGTAGTCTATTTCTGCCTTAATTGCCTCATCCAAATTTGGTTGAACCTCTCCATATCTAATTCTCCCACTAGTAAAATTGGCCCCTATTTTCGATGAAAATTGGTCAAATTATCTACACAGATTGGTCGAAAGACCCACAAATTGCTTTGTCGGTATTTTTATCATCGAAAGATCGACACATTCTTGTTAACGTCAAAATTTCTACACAAACTTGGTCGAAATTAGCATATTCAGACACACACATTATTTGCCAAAATGTTTGAAAAGTTTCGACCAAATTTAGTCGAAATGTTCAAAAAGTTTCCACCCTGTTTGGTCAAAATTTTTTGACCAAATCTAGTCGAAATGTTTGAAAAGTTTCGACAGAGAATAGTCAAAACATTTTGACCAAACACTTTCTATTTCAACTAGGATACCAAACCCACGACGCAAGCTTTCGACACAGAATGGTCAAAATATTTTGACCAAAATCTTTCTGTTTTGACTAGGATGCCAAACCCACGACACAAGCTTTTTGACACATAATGGTCAAAACATTTTGACCAAACTCTTTCTGTTTCTACCAATGAATGTCAAAATTAAAGATGAAAATTGAATTTAAAAAAATAAAAAAATTCTAAAACCAAATAGCCTCAGTTTTGGTTCTTGGCTTCAATAGAAGATGGACCAATAACAAATTGCTTATTGCTCTCTAACAAACAAGTCTTGAACCAAGTGAGAAGCTATAAGTTCATGAATTCAACTTATAGCTTCTCACATGGTTCAAGGCTTTTTTGTTAGAGAGCAAGAAGCAATTTGTTATTGGTCCATCTTCTATTGAAGCTGAGTACCAAAACTGAGGCTATTTGGTTTCAAAATTTTCTCATTGAGTTTGGTATTCAATCTAAACAACCATCAAT
>MU228229.1:254603-275745 GCA_018584345.1 Thuja plicata
TTTTCCTTTGATTGCAACATCATAAATAGTCAACTCTTACGAGGAAAATAAAAAATCCATCTTTTGGTTCTTATGGTCACTTCACCATGCTTTGAAGAGATGGGTTAATAACCTACTCTTCAGTGACTTGTGCCAGTGTGCAAAGCTATGTAATGCCTAGAATGTGTCTGATAAGAAGAAACCAATTGTTCCAAGCTTGATGATTTTGGAATTTTGGTAGCTTTGTGTCCACTTGATGATGAAAGGAAATTCATTTTTATATGTAAATGGATCTCAATTACTTAAGATAGATGTCTATGAAATAGGGTTCTTATATAAGTATCTAGTGCATTAGAAATATCTACAGGTGAAGGATGCCTCATGGGAGGTACGCGATGTGCTCCAACATCCTCCCTTGTTTAGTCTAATTGGGAACCAACCAAATCTTGAGAGGAAAACTTGTAAGAGTCCAATATATTTCATTGAAAAACATTCGATATAGGCAAATGTTGAATGTTTTCAAAGAAAAAAATTGTTTTACAAGGATGGAATCAAGAATAAAATTGTTCAAAGCATTGGTTTATTCTAGAAAGTTAGTGAGATAATATATATAAAAATTTTAATTTTGGGAAAATGTAAGAGAATAGTTGTAAATTTATTCTAGGGAAATACAGACAAATTACATAAAGCTATGCGAAGGCTGAAGATGATTTTCAAGAATATATAAAACAAATCTATTCAAAGGCATAAGATTGCTTCAGGATGATAAATCAAGGATAATGTTCAATCTGAGAAACCCTTTTATCTCTATGAGTGTGCCTAAATGTAAGAGAAGCTTCTTTGCCTATATAGCTAGGGCAATACTTTTTATAATAAGCAGTTTGCAATCATGCAAACTGGATGAGCTGGTTCGAAAAGCTTCCAAGACATGTAAAGATGTATAGGGTTTCTATGTTAATATAGGTAGGAAGATGTATTATAATAATCAATTTCTCATGTGCCAATTGTGTGATTTGGCAAAACAAGCATCAAATACACTATAACAACCACACTATTTTTTTTTTGAAATTTTTTGAAGCTAAACACAACATGAATCAAGCCTATTGAATATACATGAAGGACTAATGTTGTCACAAAGTTCTAATAAAACATTTATTTTGGCCAAACATCGCTATGCAAAATTTAATTAGAGGGTAAATGCTTAACAATGCAACCTTCATTACATAGAGTGCTTTAACAAGTGTAATCATCGAGAAGTACCTCAACTAGGATGGAAAGTAATTGCAGGTCTGTTGTAGATGTTTGCAGGGTTGAACTGAGTTTGTCAATCTTCAAAAGATCATCAGTCCACCCACATAGGACACCTCCCAGTTGTAGGAAATAGCATGATAAACACAACATTGCAGAAAGTAAACCAATGTCAAAATCTTCTTTCCATCCATACAAAATGCATCTGGGGTTTATGCATTTTGAAAAGTGCTTCATTTAAAACCAAAAAACATACTTACCAGGCACAAATTTGTGATGCCCTCCTCCCGCCCGCCCAAAGCGCTTCCCGTGTTCAATGAAAAAATGAAAAATGTGTTTCAATTTTCATTTTTTTTTGTTTATAATCCCGTGTTCGTCGAACATTCAACCTTTCTTAATACACGTTGAAATTTTTACCTTTTCAGGATCATAAACAAAATAATAATAATTTTAGAAGCCAAATTGGCCTGTCGTCAAAAATTTTGGTAGAAAATAGAGGCCTAATGTACTAGTGTCCTTGGTCAGAGACATAAATGTTTTTATTGGGAATTACACTGTCAAACTCTGATATCCATAACCCTAATGATTTGATCTGATCATCTTCAATTCTGATTGGAGGTACAAACCTACTATAATCTATCCCAAACATCTTCAACTTAGCATAAATTTGATTGGCCTTTCCTTTGAAAAAGGATAAATTGGCCCCAATCTACTCTATCTTTGTACCAACCATGGTTACTATTTCTGGCAAATCTGATCTCAATGGTTGTACTGATGCTAATCTTTCAAAGATGTTCTTCCTGACCAAGTTGCATAGTAAGGATCCAAAATTGTCAAAAAAATTGTCACTTCTACTTGTAAGCCTGGAAACCTTCAATAATCCCCATACACTACATCAATCTTTCTTTTGATAGTGTCATTCCTATGCTACAAAATTAAAGTCAAGGCTTCCAGAATCACATTGTTATGCTTAGTAACCCCTAAGTCTATTTCAGCTGGCATCTCCCCTATATCCTCTGTTTGGATCTCAACATCCATGACCTCTTTGGGCTCAACAAGGCCAAGCTCTGTTATATCTAGTAATTGCTTTGTAATCTCATCTATGAGCTTCCCCTGTTCCTTGATCTTTATCAAAGCCAATTCCCTATCCTTAAAAATATCACTAGTGTCACTAGTGAGTTTTTGCAATTTGTCTGATAGTTGGTCTGTCTTTGCCTCATTAAGGTGAGAAAAATGAGTCATTACTTGGGATATTTCCATATCCCCTATATTATCTAGTGTCCATATAATTTTATTTCTCTCCATCTTCTCTTGAATATTTAGAATGGCTGGCTTCTGATTTTTGGGAGCTAGGCTCCACATTGCTAAGGCTTGAGATTTAGGGTTATAACCAAACCCTCTAATCATGTATCCAACCTGAGTCTCTAATGATAGTTTGACATCAGGTTGTCTCTTTATCTGATCTATAATGAATGCTAAAGACAAGTCCCAACCTTCTAAAAATAACACTCCACTGGCCTTAACCAGTTGCCTTGCTTGCTCTGGTGTGATCTCCTTAGACTCAGGATCATAATCCTGCAATGTTTGTAAGGCCTCTTGAGTAACTAGGTCACCACCTGCCAATTGCAACTGCTTTCCAATTTTTTGTTGCTTATTCCATATTAGGAAATCCTTGAATTCCCTTGTCTTTATGAAGCTGTCATCTTTGGGGAATTCCTCTTGATGCAACAATCTCTCATCTGTGCAAAATTTGAGAGGTAACTCCTACTCTTCTTCTATATCCTTTTGGAGTTTCTTCCCTGCCCTAATCTGTTTACTTAAATAATGGTCATACGGTCTATCTCTAGTTATTAGGGCTCCAATTCTATATGTCTTATCCTTCCTAGAAGGCTCCCCTATTTCTACTCTTTGTCTCTTAGGTGGGGGCTCATTTGTCACTTCCTTCTTTGGGACCTCTGTTAGGTCAATGACATCTTCCCCTTCAACTGCAAGCTTCAATGGTACTTCTTGGTAATCTAGATAGGCATTGGGCAAAGGACAACCCTGATCACTGTCATCATCATATTCAGGCTCTGAATTCTCTCTATGGCCCTTTTCTGGTACCACTAGTGCTTCTTCTAAATTATTACATAAAAGAGTGTGGTTCTCAATCATTGCATCTAGCCTTTTGAGATAAGGCATGTTAGGGTAGAAACCTCCAAAATTCATCCCCTTTCTCCTTACCTTCCTCTCTAGGTCCATAAGTTCATTGAACTTAATTGCTTTCCTATCCACCTCTTCATCCTCCAAGATGTTTATTATTAAATCATCCTCCATACACTCCTCGTGTACCTTTGTGTAGGGGATAGTTGGTTTGAGCAACTTCTTTGCACTAAGAATGAATCCCTCAGTATCAACATGTCTATGTAGGGCCACATTCATTCTGGAATGGTTCAACCATGTATTCACCAGGTCTAAGGTTCCTTTTCCAATAATGAAATTATAGATCTTGAACTGCCTAGGGGTAAAATTACCCTTCCTTTGTGATGCCAAATGCTCTTTATTTGTTAGAATAAGCTACCTGATGAACTCCATTATAGCTATCCTCGGTGGTACATGAAATTGAAAAATGTGTGGAGGGTGGGGGCAACCATAAACCCTCATCATTGTAAAGTTCTTTTCATAATAAAAATCCCCCCAATTATGGTCTCCTGGCCATTTGTCAAGGTATTATCAAGGCCACAACAATTGAATTACCTTAACAGGCAATCTGGTCTTATCAGCACCTAAACACTTCAAAAGTAGATAGATTATCCAATTTTTGAAAGCACAGAACTCCTGCTCTCTGGATGTATAATTCCAAACTCTGATCCAAAATTGAACAGGGTTGGGTTGATTATGGTGGAACCTTGGTGGCTGTAGAAACTGAAAATTCATAACTAGGAAATTATAGTAGAGAATTAAATACATGAGGATTGAATAATGCATAAATTTTGGATGATCCTTCTTGTTTTGTATATCTATAAATCCTTGTTGCATCTGATCAATGACATACTGAATGTAATCATAATTGGAAGTAGTATGAAGACTCTGCATATCCAACACCATCATCAAAATGTCTAAGGTCATCCTTTCTACCCCAACATCCTTTCCAAGCACTCTACATAGTGCATATGATATATACTTAATATAGAAATTAAGGTCTTTGTAACAATATGGGGTTGTTCCTAGTATGGGGGCCATATAATTCTTCATTTTCTTAGGGACATGATTATCCCTGATCAATTTAACAGAAATGCCAGATTCTCTAGTGTACCTATTCTCTAGGCTCTTCAGATTTACCTCAGTAGCCATATGATAGTAGACATTAAAAGCTTTCATAAAAGTATTTCAGTCTAGGGTGAGTAAGGGCTTTCCATCATCCCTCTTAATGGTTTTTATTAAAGGGTCATATCTACTAGCCAATTCTAGTATGAAATCAACGTCAATAAAGACATTAGGAACTAGCAACCTGGCTAACCCATAGGTCCAAGGGTTTGAGATAGGCATAGGTTCATCACTATTATTAAAGAAATAATTAAAAAGTGAATACCCTGATGACCCTGGTGTTTTTGCATCCCTAGGATAAGTCATATCATCAATTAAAACATCTGCACTAACCTTTCAATTTTGATTTGAACCTGGAAGAAAAGTGAGGAATTCATTTGAGTAGTTTCTTTTTCCCTTTGACTCATCTTCAACATCTTTACTTCTCCCACTGGTGGAGGCCATACTCTGTGCTTGACTCATACTTCCTTTCTATTCTGCTCTCAACCCTTATTCACCGATATTGAAACAAAACTACTGAAAACCCTCACCACCAAACTGTGAATTCTCTGAAAACTGTAGCTCTGAACTCTATAACACTGTCAATTACAATCTTTACTAAATTCTGAATCAGGCAACCACCTTTTGAATCACTTGCTGCTGAAAATATTAATCTTTCTCAGAAAACACTTAATCTCTGTAAACTCTTCACTCTGAGAAAATAGAAACTTGGTAAAAATGAAATGACAATGGACAAGTATACTTATAACTGTTAATTGAATTTAGATTGTCACTTCTATCTGGTAATTAAATCACTTCACCATTAGCTTCACATACTGCGACATCAATTTTTGATTTTAGCCGTGGCATTCAAACTGTGAGATAATCAATTTCTGATTTTATTCTTTCATAAAAAAACTTATAAAATTCAAAATCAAATCGAAATCAAATCTGATTGGCTGCATTAACTCATACTATGGATGCTTTCCCATTTTTCATAATCTCTTTACTCTGATTGGTTAACAACTATTAATAATGGTGCCACTGAGAAGTCTATTTTAACTATGATTCACTTCTAGTGACTCAGCAACTGAGTCATCTCCTTGTCGCTAAATGATTTCACTAACTGCAATTCTTTCAAGAGACTTAGCGACCACCATAGGATTAAAAATTTGATCAACGATTGGTGCGATGTTGCTTGATATCTTGAATTAACCCTCCATCTTACGGAGACACTGTGACAAAGCATTCTCTTTACTGTTCTTTTACCTCATGTTTCATCTGGAGACTCAGCGACTTTGAAATCTCTATGTCGCTAAATAATTTTCTTAACTCATGTTCCATCAAGAGACCACGTGACTAATCACATTAGTCTCTTAATCCCTTGATTCTTTTGAATTTTCAACCTTGTCAAGCGACCACACGACTACCATTGATTTTACCTGTATCTGATGGTTGTCGCCTAATCTCTTAATTTTAAACTTAACTCTCTTTTGATCATGTGACTTTGCGACAACACCTTTACTTAAACTCATATCTAACCTTTATTTTATCCAGAGACCTACCAACCATTTAATCTCCATGTCACTTGATAATTTCTGAACCATGGTTACAATCAAGAGACTTCCTGAATTCTGTTACATTAAATTTTTGATCCACGGTTGTCGTGTAATCTCCAAATCTTTTGCTTAACTCACTTTTGATCATGAGACTTGGCGACGACACTGTTTTCTTTAACTCATAACCATGGGTTATATTAAGAGATAACGCGACTGAGTAAACTCAAAGTCACCACATGATATAACTAACTCCGCTTTCATCAAGAGACAAAGCGACTATCGTTGGATTATTTCTGAGATCAACAGTTTGCGTTAAGTCTCATAACCTTTTCAGTAAATTCCTTTTTATCATGAGACCATGCGACCAAAGCTTTCCGCTAAGTCTTGAGACCATAAGGAATATTCATTTCTTCTTACGAGACATAGTGACTAGGAAATAAACACATGCAAATAAGCTCAGACTTAAGTCATAAAAAAGTAACACAGAAATAGAACCAACTTGGAAAATTTAGGGCTTTTCTGCAATTTCGAACCAAATTTACTCCAAGGCTTAGGGTTTTTGACATTTTGATCTAGGTTTTGAGCAAAAACACCATTTGTAGAGATATTTAAATGGTTTCAAACATGAATCTTTACCTTATGGGCATAAGAATGACAGGGAGTTTAAGAATTTTCATGGTAAACTCTAAAACAAGAAATACAACCAACAAGTCATTTTTCACTAAGTATTGCCATCAATACCAAAGGGAGAGATTGTTGGAAAGTGGTACATTTATGGAGTTATATGATACACTTGAGGCGATTTATGGAAATACATATGGAATGATGATCGCTTGAATTTTTTTATAGTTTTGGATATACAAATAGTAAAATGACTAAGTACAGTAATCATAAATATAGAGTATAGCGGTACAATTTTCAGACATGTGAGCTTAGAGAAAACATTTTGGAGTATGTATGACCTTTTGGTAAGTTTGCTTGAGTTTTTTGTGATGATCATAGAGAGTTACAGTAACTTGAAGTCATGTGAAGATAGAGTAATAGGGATACAGAGCAGGTGAACAGTTGTGATGATTGAGGGAGTATGTCATGGACTCCTAGTGTGCTAAGTTGGATTGTGATTATGGATTACCTATTCTTTGGTAGTGTATGGTTGCCAAATTTTTATTTACTCTTTGATTATTTATTAATTCTATTTTTTAATGTATTAGAGATCCAACTAAATGATATATATATATATATATATATATATATATATATATATATATCAAGAACTTTTTGTAAATCGAATGAGAGAAGTGATGAGATGATATGAGGCAGATGGAATGCAGGGATGCATTTTTATGTAAGATAGATGTGAGGTACAACTAGAACTATCCAAGCATAGATGATGCTTGTAATGTTCACTACTGAGAATTGATTGTAACAAAACTATTTCTAACTGTAAGAGCAGTGTGCTCAGTATACCTTTAACAGGGAACTGTACTAATGTAATATTCAGCTTCTAACAAGGCTAGGTCTCCTAATAGGGACACTATAATTTTAGTGCATATTTGTGGGTACCATCCCTGCCAGGGTTTTCCCTTGGCTAGGGTTTCCTCGACAATAATTCTTGGTGTTATGAGTTATGTGTTGTGTGCTTATGATCTTTTCATTTCAGTAATTATATGGTTAAGTTGGAATTTATTAAGTTCATGTTTAAAGTGTTGTAATACTAATTCACCCCCTATCAGTATTACTTAATCCTAACACATAATACATTTTTTGAGAAAGAAAGAGTTTCAAGGGAACTAGCATATTTACATGAGCACATCATAGTGCATGGGATGGGTGTAATAATATATGATAAGCAGAAGCAATTGAAAGAATATTGGTTAGAATTGAGAAAAAGAGAGGAAGTATATTGGAGACAAAGTCAAGGGAACTTTATTTGAAGGATGACGATAGTAATACAAAAAAGATTCATGTATCAGCAAAAGAAAAAACGGCAATGCAAACCATCTTTTCTATTCAGCATGCTAACACGAGTGAGCAGATAAAAAATGCAGCAGACATTCAGGAAGAGGGAATTATATTTTTCAAAGGCCTCTTAGCACCCTTATTAGCCACTCATGGTTAGTCCCATTCGAACGATCATGAAATTTTGGGAGGACTTCTATCATTAATTTCCCAACAGGATAATGAGGTCTTTTACTATTGAACAAATACATAAGGTTGTCTTCTCAATAGGGTCAGATAAGTCTCCTGGTCCTAATGGATTTACTGCCTTTTTTAAGTATTGGGACATCCTAGGAGGTGACTTGTTGCAATTATTAGAAGAATTGAGGAGTGTAACATTATTGAAGACGTTTAATGTGACTATTATAGCTATCATACCAAAAACAAAGGAACCAAAAACCTTTGCTGATTTTCAGCCAATCTCGTTGTGTAATACCATCTACAAGATAATAAAAAAAGATATACATTTGAGACTGCATCATTTGATTATGAAAATTAGTTCTTCTCAACAAGGAGGTGTTGTGCCAAGATTGGAAATAGTAGAAGGTGCTTGGTAGCACATGAGGTTCTACATTCAATCTAGAAATATAATATCCCATCGTTCATTGTGAAATTGGATATGATGAAAGAATATGACTGGGTCAAATGCACATTCCTCTTCAAAGTCTTGAGACGGTTTGGATTCTTAGAAAAATGTTGTAAGTGGATTATATCTTGTCTGTCAAGTGCTTGTTTTTTAGTCATTATTAATGGGTCTCCATCAGGAATTTTTAATGCCACACAAGGGGTGCGCCAAGGTGGTCCTTGGTCTCCATTTCTCTTTATTATCATGGCTGAAGCCCTTACTAGAAGCATTACACACAAATTTGAAATGGGTCTTTGGCAAGGTATTGACATTCCAAACACAAATTTAACTATTACACATACCCTAGTTGTTGATGAAACACTATTGTATGCAAAATAAAACCTTCGAGTGGCTGTTGAAATGAAGAAAGTACTTGAGATGTACATTTTAGTGTTGAGACAAAAAATAAATGAGAAAAAATTAACTATTTACATATTCAACAAAAATAAAGAAATCAAAAGAAAGATACTACAAACTCTTGGCTTTTAGCTAGGAGAACTCTCACAGACATATTTAGTCATCCATTTCTTCATGGGTGTGAACAAAGTATCCTATTGGAATTCAGTGATAGACATAATCAACAACCACATTACAACATGGAAAGCTTGGTGGTTGTCATTCTCAGGAAGGTTACTACTCATCAAATTAGGTTTAAGTGCAAATCCTAACTACTAAATTGTTGTCTTGAAAGCACCGAATTCAATAATAGTCAAAATTGAGAAGATAGTAAGGAATTTGTTTATATAAGGGGAACTTATCATATGCTAATAAATTTAATCAAGTCTCATTACAGAGCATGGCATAAAGCAAGACAACAAGAGGGGTAGGTTTCCATCAGATAGATAAGAGGAATAAATAATTTGGAGGCAAGATGATATGGAATGTGTATACAAAACCAACAATACTATGGTGCCAAATAATGCAAGCCAAATACTTAGATTCACTAGATCCAATCAGAGTGTCAATGAGTTTGATAAGTGAATATATATCCTAGTAGGTTTATAATGGAGAGAGGGATCATTTATGGAATGATTACTAGAAAGTTTATCCACCATTGAATAAGGTCATAAAACAATATTAAAAGAACTACTTGCATAGAGAAATATATACATTAACAAAGAAAATGATGAAATAATATGGGCACCTTCCAAGATGGGTACCTACTATGTTAAACTAGGATATAAAACTATACAAAGATTCCAAAACCAAAAGCCAGTTCAAAGGGACTTTTCCTTCTATTGGAATGGTATGGTCTTACCAAAAGAAACCAACTTCACATGGGTGGCTCTAAGGAAAATAGTTTTAAACAGTGATAGGTTAGTCAAATTGAAAATAACATAACCATTTAATTGTGTACTATGTGGTATTGAGGTTGAAATGATGGATCATATTTTTGTTCACTGTACATTTGCTCAATATTGTTGGAACTTTGTTATGAAAAAACTAGATTTTAGTACACCAATACCAAATACCTTGTGGGACTGGTTTAAATCATGGTCCATATTATATCACAATGCATTGGTAGCAAGCATATGGAGAATCACACTTGTAATGGTGTTATGGGCAATTAGAGAAATAAAAGAATATTTTTAATAGAGGCTTTAGGGGTAGGAAGAGTAACAAAAATAATTGAGAGATCCATTTCACAATGTTTGAATTCATACATGTAGAATCATAAAGGTTGCTCCTTAGAATTTACATCTTGGGATGCTCAAATGCTGAAACATTGGACAAACATTACTATTCCTACCAATGGTTTCCAAGTGACTCTGTTTAAATCAAAAGTAGATAGGTCCAAAATTAAATGACATCCACCAACACAACATTATGTCAATATTAACTTTGATAGGGTTTTAAGGGGAAACCTAGGAGTGTCAAGTGAGTGAATTTGTATCAGAAATTGATTAGGTGACAACTTTATTGCAGGGTGTTATAGTAGCAAAGAATATGATCATTAAAACACTCCATGCTAAGGGTGATTCACTAGTCATCATCAACACATGTAAATCCAGAAATTTTTCAACTAGAATTTGGAATACATCCTTCAACAAGTCTAGAAGTTACTTGAATCATTTGAATCCTTCATAGTGTCACACACCTACAGGGAAGACAATAGATTAGTAGTTTATCTTGCTAACATGGGGGGAGATGGAAATGAACTAGACACATTGTGTGATAATATCATCTGGGATGTCATCCCTCAGCTAATAGAGATTATTGAAAAGGATTAGATCACATAGTGTAGCTGCAAATACTATGGCTACTAAGGGAAATACAAAACATGGTGTTGATCCAAACATAGCATTATATGAAAATTTCCATGGAGGCAAATTGGGCACCACCATGATTCAACTTTGTGGTCAACACCAACACACTGATGTTGAAGCTTTCAGGTTGGTGCTGATACAAATCATGGTAAGGATTCGTAATGATTTTCACATAAGATCTCTATGCCAAGTAGGTGGGGTGACTAGGATCACTAACGAATTTGTAAATAAAGTGTAATTTAAATCCAAGGAATTGATGGTGTCATTCCATTTCAAATTATGGAGAATTAACAAGCTATTTGCAAGGAGAAAAGAATGATCCTTAATTATTAAAGGATAACCAGCTGACATCACAAGTTAATCACCATATTAATGAATTAAGCACACTCCAGTTAAGTCATAGTGATGAAACATGATAGCTCCTAGCATTTTCAGGCATTTTACAATATTTGAGTTGTCTGGTGTCAACGCTTTGGCAATGTTTAAGGGTATAATACACATCACCATTACAAGGATCTAATGAGTGACACAAGGAATTACATGCAACAAGGACACATGTTTCATAAATTTCCATACTTTCAGCCAAGATAAGGAGATTTTTGGGGTCTTATGTGACATCATTCAGAAATTGTTAGTACTAACCATTTCTTATATTGATGACAGAGGCTTTCAAAAACCCCTTCAACCATGGAGAGACAGGATGCTCTACATTTTTCATTAATACCTTCCATCCTTGAGATATTCATCCATTATTAATAGGAGTTCCATGGCCATTTTCTAGGAAGTTTAAGCTATGAGTTGTAGAGGGTCGATGGTTGTCAAGGATGAAGAAATCTATATTTGTCTTCATTATAAAAATTGACACATTCAAAGAATGAAGTATTTTCCAAGGAATTATAGAATTTACATTCCACCACTTGTAGATGAAAGGCCATTTGATGAATACATCATAGATGAGAATCTTGAACCTTTATTTAACATGGGGTGCTATCAATTTAGGCAAAATTTCAACCGCATTATCAGTATGGAGGTCCTCTCACCAGTTGGTAGAAGAATTATCTTCCCTAGTCATGTCTTGTCAATTTTCTTGTCTAATGCACTGGACCTTGTACAATCATTGTCAGCTCTGCAAGTCATTGTGAGAAAGATGGTTTACAATGGTTTATTGTCTAATGAAACTGATGCAGGAGCATACTAGGGTAGTTAACAATCCCGTGTCACCAAAAACATATTTTGGTTTGATTTTGGTTTTAGTAGTAAACACGATTGAAGACTTGGTGGTTCTCGGTGCCGCACTACTTGGTAATGTCCTGAATCAGTGTCTGGACTTAGTGTTCATTGTCTGATGGTATTTTACTTAGAGTAACACTACTCGATGATAGTTGTTCGATTTATTCAGCTCAGTGGTGTCTTTCTCGGTAGTATATTAATTGATGGTGTCTGTTCAATGGAGTTCATCTCAGTTGTGCCTTTCACCGAGTGGTCTGGATCTCGATGTTCTTGTTTACCAACTGGTTTTTGCAGTTCACCGACTTGTGTTTGTGGATTGGGAAAGTATTGGAGATTGCATTCATGATTTGAGGGGTCATTGGGATTGTACTAAGTTTTGAGGCATGCGAATTTGATGTATTGGATCTTGTGTGGACCTAAATCTGAGTTGGTGTTTTCTTCTATGTAATTGGTGGTTAGTTGCAGCTGACTAACTCATTTAATATTTGTTCTTCATGGATTTTAATGGCCAACTAGATCATTTAATAATTTTTTAGAAGCCAAATTGTGGTTGTGTGTATAAAAGGGAGTTTAGGTTGATGTTAGGGAGAGTTGGGAGCAGACAGTAGTAAGTGGGTAAGATAGAAACTTGTAAGTTTTCTTGGTGGCTTACGAGCACATGTTCAGATCTAGTTTCTTCCACTTAGTTGTAGGGTGGATTGATAAGGTTAGATCCTACAAGATCTTGTTGAATCTGTTAATGTAATTGGCCCTAACTGGGAAGGCCTTGCATCCCATCATGTTGCATGTAATGGGAATTATGAGATAATATAAAGTTAATATTGATATATCCTATATTATGTTGTTTTCATTTTGTTGTTCTTGCTGTTGGCTAAAAGTTTGGATAGTCCTTTATTGGATCCTCTGATCTTGATTGCATCAGGTGGTATCAGAGCTAGTTCATTCTTGTAGAGTTTAGGGTTTTTGAAGATCTAGAGATATGCCTTTGTGAAGATTGGACCCTAGGGTGATTACAAAATTTCTGAGGAGGTGGAAGTGAGGATAATAGAAATATTTAGATCTGAGATGGTGGCAATGAAGAATGAAATCATAGAAGGTATCAGAAATGTTGGATTACATAGAGGTCTGAGAATAGATGATGGTTATGAAGAAGATGTTGAAGACTTTGAAGTTGTTGGATCTAGTGGAGATGACAGAGTTGATCAGATGGAAAGATCTGGAGGAGACATATATGATCGGTTGCAGAGATCTAGAGCTTGGTTGAGTACAAGCTACTGAATGGAGGTGTCCAATTTTTTAGGTACATTGAGAGCCGAGGATCTGATTGATTGGATCAGTGAGTTAGAATACTAATTTGAGATGGAAGACATTGAAGATCTGCTTAGAGTGAGGTTGATACAAAATAAGTTGAAGGGGCATGATTCTTTATGGTGGAAAGAGTTGTAGAGGGATCGAGAAGAAGAAGGTGAGATGAAGATCAATCAGTGGAGGTTGATGGTGACAAAGCTAAAGGATAAGTTCATTCTCGTTGACTATGAACTTGAGTTATTTAAGAAATTGCAGAATCTAAAATAGAAGGAAATGACTGTGGAAGATTATATCAAGGAGTTCTACAAGTTGACTATTCTATCTGGGCATAGAGAAATTTCTAAGGAAAAGGTGGTGAGGTATGTCAAACATTTAAGATTCAATATCCAGGATGAGATTGGTATGTTGAAGATTGAATCAGTGGAAAATACTTATCAATATGCACTGAAGGTAGAAGATAGGTTGAAAAGAAGACATTATGGTAATTCCTGAGTGAAGGAGAGGTAAGAACAGTCGGTAAAAGATAAACCTAGGGTTGAGGAGGAATCAAAACCTATTGAAATGAGGAGAAGAATAGGTAGAGGTGTGTTCAGAGGCACTTGTTACAACTGTGGTCAAGGACATCGGTCGTTTGAATGTCCCCATGCAGATATTAAGGTCGGTAGTCACCGAAATGTTGTGGTGAATAAGGTTACTAAGAATGAACCTGAGGTAGAGGGTGTGACTCTCTTGATTAGGATAACTTTTCTGCCCTTAAAGAAAGATAATTATTGTCAGAGGAAGAACTTGTTCATGACTATGTGCAAATCTGGTGGTAAATGTTTTAAGGTGATTGTTGATGGGGGAAGTAGTGACAACCTAGTTGCTGAGGAGATGGTTCAGAAACTTGGTTTGAAAAGGTTGAGACATCCTTGTCCTTATAGGATAAGTTGGTTACAAGCTAGTCATGCAGTAGAGGTGAAAGACCAGTGCATGGTGAATTTTTACATTGTTTCTTATAAAGATGAAGTATTATGTGACATTATGGAGATGAGTTCTTGTCATGTTTTACTCGGTAGACCTTGGCAATATGATTTTAAGGTTGTGAATGATTGTATGAAGAATGTGTTTACTATTGAGAAGGATGAAAGAAGTTTTCCCTGATTCCTTTGAAGGATACAGAGCTCAGTAGGAGGAATCTGAGTGTTAGTGGAAGGGTAGAGCTAAAGGAAGTTTAGAAGGTTAGAGATTGTAGTGGAAAACAAACCGGTAGTGACCTGAGGAAAGATGTGAGGAGGCAAGGCCATCAGTTGTTTACTGTAGGAAGGAGTTTGTAGAAGTGGAGTAATGACAAGAGTGTGTTGGCTGAGGACTCAGAAGACATGTATATCAAGAACTAGTTTGGGATCTATGTGCTTAATCCCAATAGATGTTCATCTAGCTACTGAGAACATATTTTCACACCTCGAGTGTCTGATGCAGGAGTATCCTGGGGTAGTTGGAAATCCTGTATCACCAAAAATATGTTTTGGTTTGATTTTGGTTTTAGTAGTAAACTCAGTTGAATACTTGGTGGTGCTCGGTGCTGCACTACTTGGTAATGTCTGGACTCAGTGTTTAATGTTCGGTGATATTCTAATCGGATTAACACTGCTAAGTGATAGTTGTTTGATGTGTTTAGCTCGGTGGTGTCTTTCTCGGTAGCATATTACTCAGTGGTTTCTATTTGGTGGAGTTTGGCTCAGTTGTTCCTTTCACCAAGTGGTTTGGGTCTTGGTGTTCTTGTTTACCGACTAGTTGTTTGAGTTCATTGACTTGTGTTTGTGGATTGGGTAGGCATTGGAGATTTAACTCATGATTTGAGGGGTCATTGGGATCATTCTGAGTTCTGAGGCATGTGGATTTGATGCATTGGATCTTGTGTGGACCTAAATCTGAGTTGATGTTTTCTTCTATGTATTTGGTGGTTAGTTGCATCTGACTATCTCATTTAATATTTGTTCTTCATGGATTGTAATGGCTGACTGGGTCATTTAGTAATTGTTTACAAGATGATTTGTGGTTGTGTGTATAAAAAGGAGTCTAGGTTAATGTAGGGAGATTTGGGAGAAGACGCTAGTAAGTAGGTAAGATAGATACTTGTAATATTTCTTGGTGCCTTGCGAGCACAAGTTTAGATCTAGTTTCTTCCACTTAGCTATAGGGTAGATTGATAAGGTTGGATCCTACGAGATCTTGTTGAATCTGTTAATGTAATTGGCCCTAACAGGGAAGGCCTTACATCCTGACATGTTGCATGTAATAGGAATTCTAAGATAATATAAATTTGATATTGATATATCCTATTTTGTGTTGTTTCCATTGTGTTATTATTGTTGTTGGCTGCAAGTTTGGACACTCCTTTCTTGGATCCTCCGAGCTTGACTGTATTAGAAACCTTGTTGGTCACGGTACAAAATTATGATATTTGGGAGGGTAAGGGTTATATTAGGGATCTTTTCCCTCAGGAATCATTGGAAAATAATCATCCTTTTGTCTTTGTTTATGATAATATTAAGATTTCCTTGGAAGATCAAGATTATAGGTACATGAGAAATGCCTTGTTGAGGCATCGTAGATTGTTGGGTGCGGTGCTTATTGAGAAGATTTGGGAAAAGGTCAATGCCCTATTAATCTTGTTAGACCATGAACATCTTCCTATTAACATTGAACCTCCTCTTGTTCAAAATGATATTGTGATTTTGATTGATACAGATGATTTTGGCAGTGCTAACAATGAAATTTTGTAGGATGAGCGACGTAGTGAAGAGGTCCAGCACCGTGAAAACATGATGGAAGAATAATAGTGTCACCTATTTAAATTTTATAGGATATCGAGCCAATATTAACAAAGATTGATAAGTTTTATAGTGAACTTCCAATGTTTTGGTTTGAATGCTATGTTAGCAATGTCTTCATGTAGAAAAATGATGATATCTATGCTACAATTTTGATCCAAAATATTTTCTAACCATGAAATTTCTACTGCTAAATCTTGGATTCTAGCCATTCTGGGAACAATATTGAGCCATTTTGTATATTGTTTGGCTCGTAAAACTTGTAATTGGGGGTATGTAGATGGGTGTTTTTTTTGTTGAAGACCATGTTTGAAATCAAGCTGATAAGAGCCTTTGTAATGGTAATATTATGTACTTATTATATATTATAATATAATCAGGCTATATGTTAGTAATAACTGAGAGGGGGGTGAATTAGTGGCCTTAAAATAATCCAATAATCAACCCTTAAAACTTAGTACCACAATATTATACCTCTAGTTATTTAAAGTCCTATAAGATGAATGCCTCCAAATACTTATACCAATTTACTAATGCTTGGAATGCTTTGTAAAACCTTCTACTATAGATTTACCGAATAGCAGTCTGTTAATTTATCAAAAGACAGTAAATTATCTAGAGTATACCGATGAATCTAGTTAAGTTAAGTGTAATGCAAAACACTAAAGTAATGATTCATAAACACATTGGCACATGGATTTTTAACGTGGCAACCTTGTTACTGTTAAGGGAAAAACCACTCGGGACCGGTAACCCAAAATTTTCACTCTTCTGAAGTGAGCTCAGTGAAGAGCCAACCCTGTTAAAGGTTACAAACACACTATTAGGTGTGACCTTGTTAGAGGATTTAAAAGTTTAGTCTATCACTTGATATCAGGCATCTCTATGCCACCATCTTTGATCAAACACTCACTTGGCCTGTCAATTGGTATCTGGCATCTCATGCTATTTTCATGATCAAAATTTTTGATACTCCTTGGGATGTATCTCAATATAGAAAGGATATTTAAATCCCACTCGGTTAAGAGACTTTCTGAATCAATGGTTACACTGAAATAGTATGATCTGTAAACATATACAACTTATACTTGCTGATTTTTAGATCTATTTTAATCCCATAAAACTATTCTGATCAATATAACTCTGTTTATACCTTTGCTCCACTTTGATTTTTCTTGGTGATGTTGTGCTCTATTGCTTAGTGTCAGCAGAAAACTTTAGTTCTCCTCAGCTTGATTGATCAGCACTGTATGAATTTTATCTTCATCAATTTCTCTTTGAAACATCCTCTTTTTCATTCATTCACCCACAACAATTCGTAATGAATTGAGTTGTCTCTTTATAGACATGATATCACCATTGTTAGGTTCTTGATCTTCTTGAACTCGGCATGATCCACAATTCTTGCTAATTAGATTTAAAGCAAAACTCCTATTTTATCTCGCTAAGATCTTCTTACCAACTGGACAAAATAGCTTTAAATCTATTACTTAACTCTCGCTTTATCTTGTCAATGAAAACAATGATAACTACCAGTTAACTCTATATTTATATCTGCCAACTAGATATTTTTTCATTTCTGAACTCAAGTTAATTTTAGTGTTTAACTTCTCTAATAGCATCGGTCAACACTCCAGTTCCCCTCGGTCTTCTCTGTCAGTTTACACTATGATTCTGGTCGTCGGGTTTGATTTTGATTCTTCTTGTTGGGTTTGCTTGTGATTCTTCTCATCGGTGTTCTTACTCAGGCATCACTATGACTTGACATTTGGTGATCTCTATCCGTCGGGTTCCACTAGCCGTCGGTGTTTGAAGTCACATTGTGAATGCTTGTATTTTATGCATTACTGATAGCATAATATTTCTCTCTCTGATTCTCTGAAGTCTTTGACATTTTGACTATAACCGATTAGATTATATCAAGTTGACATCCATGGAAATACAATCCATTAACTGATTTAATGTCTTGCATTATCCATTTGCATTTCGGTGATCAACTTAACATCTTCAAACATTCAATCAGTTACATTTCATCAATCTCTCCCTTTGGCATTGATGGCAACATACTACATTATCATACTATACTATCACTAATACAATATGAAATATACAGTTTCATAAAAATCTCCTAATGTAACTATTACAAATGTCTGGCTCTCAGTAAGCTCGAAAATATCTTAGATTTGTTTCCTACGGAGTGATTGTTTTCAAACTTTAATCCCTTCAATGGATAGATTTATCATATGATATCTTTGTTTTGATATGTGCTCTGCCTTGACTGTTCCTCTTTTTGATAATCTATTTTTCCTTTGACATCAATCTTTCTATTTGTATGAACTCTCTCCCTTTGTTACTTCTCTCCCTTAGATCGATATTTCATATGTAATCAATTTCTCTCCCTTAGAATATTGATTAACTCTTCCTTTCTGATTCTCAGGAACTTCTCTTCATGGATAATGATATAATCTCTCTTTTTATCATATCTCTCCTTTTGATAATGAGATCATCTCTCCCTTTGTATGATAAAGCAAATCACTCCATGATGATAATTCTCCCTTATGATAATGAGATATTTCTCTCCCTTTTGTATGATAATGAGAACATCTCTCCCCTTGAAAACAATGCCAAACAAAAATTACTTCTCTTTATTTTATCATTTGTATCATGTTCTATCTATTTGCATAATATATTCCTTGAATTTCCCTATCCATTAGCAATACAACATCCTAATTTTTGGTTTAGATATGTACCTTGCAATGTACAAATGTATCTATTGTTGTTCATCTCAGTGTTTGCATCAACATGACAGATCTTCAGATTTGGTATAGGCTAATGCAACCTCTTAGTCAGTTTACTGACTGATAGACAAGGGTTGAACCCCTAGTCTCTATCTCAGGTACTCAAATGTATCCTTCGGTAATGGCTTGGTGAATATGTCAGCTAATTTTTCCTTTGATTGAACATATTCGAGTGTCATTTATTTTGCTCGCACTTGTTCTCTTAGATGGTGATACTTGATACCAATATGCTTAGTCTTAGCATGCATGAATGGATTCTTAGGAATGTTTATTGCACTGGTATTATCACAATAGATAATTACTGGTTCAAGGATCTTCATATGCATACCTTCCAGCAATTGTTTGATCCATGCAATATTAGAGAAATTTTGAGCAGCAGCCACATACTCTGCTTCTGCAGTAGACTGAGAGATGCATCCTTTCTTCTTGCTTATCCATGTGACAAGTTTGTCACCCATGAAAAATGCTCCTCCAGTTGTGCTCTTTCGGTCATCAATGTTTCTAGCCCAATCAGCATCTGTATACACTTGTAGCTCAAAATTTCCTTCTCTCTTATACCATAGGCCATAGTTCTTTGTGTTCTTCAGATATCTTAGAATTCTTTTGACAACAGTCATATGTGATTCTTTGGGATTAGCAGAGAATCTTGCAACTATCCCTACTGCATGTGCTATATCTGGTCTGGTGTGAACAACATACATCAGTTTGCAAATCATGGATCTATTTAAGGTTTGGTTTACCTCGTTGGATTTGTCTTCTTTTGTCATCTTACATCCAGTAGCCATAGGTGTTCCAACTAGTTTGGAATCTTCCATCTTGAATATCTTTAGCACTTCCTTGATGTATTTGGACTGAGTGATGTATATGCTTGCATTTTGCTAAAGAATCTGTAGACCAAGAAATAATTTTATCTCCCCAAACATAGATATTTCAAATTCCTTGCTCATTTCATTAGCAAAGGATTTGCATAACAATTCAATTCCCCCAAAAATGATATCATCAACAAAAATTTCAGCAATCAGAATATTACCATCAGTATCTTCTTTTAAGTACAGATTGTTATTTTCACTTATTCTAACAAATTTTATGCTAATGAGATATGAGTGAAGTCTTTCATACTAGGCTCTCGGTGCTTGTTTCAATCTATACAAGGCTTTATGTAGTCTACATACCATGTTTCTCTTGTCTGGATCAACAAACCCTTCTGGTTGTTCAATGTATACCTCTTCTTCTAGTATTCTATTTAGGAATGCAGTTTTGACATCCATTTGGTATAACTTGAATCCTTTAAATGCAGCATGAGAAAGTAAGATTCTAACTCCTTCTAGTCTAGAAATGAGTGTGAAGGTTTATCCATAATCAATACCTTCTTCTTATGCATATCCCTTGCATACTAATCTTGCTTTGTTTCTAGTGACTTCTCCATTCTCATTCAGCTTGTTTTTTAATATCCATTTGGTACCGTTGACATTCTTGTCAGCTGGTCTCGGTACTAGTGTCCATGTATTTTTCTTCTCAATCTGTTCTATCTCCTCATTCATAACACTGACCCATTCTTCATTCTTAAGTGCATTGTTAATAGATTTAGGCTCAAAATCACAAAGTAAACATCTGGTGTTAAGTGACTTACTTCTTGTTCTTGTTCCATCCTTCTTATCTCCTATGATTTGATTTTGTGGATGATATCTTCTGACATACTTGGAAAGTTTCAGTTTAGCTCTATGTTCATCATTGTAATTATCTTCTTCACCTTCATTTTCATCTCCATTGTTCGGAACATCATCTTGATTATTATCCTAATCGTCGGTAATTGCAGCTTGTTGCTCAAGTGCAATGTTCTGATGCTCAAGAGTGACACACTGTTGCTCGGGTAGAGTGTCAAGTTCTGTATAAACAAACCTTTTGTAGTCCTTTGGTTCCTTTTTTCTTTCCTTATCATTCTTTTCTACAAATTCATCTATTTTCACATTTGCACTTTCAATGATTTTGTTAGATGACTTGTTAAGACATTTATAAGCCTTGCTTTTGG
>MU228229.1:279968-292637 GCA_018584345.1 Thuja plicata
ATATATATGTGTGTGTGTGTGTGTGTGTGTGTGTGTGTGTGTGTGTGTGTGTGTGTATTTCCACATGATTAAAATAGAACCACTTAAGATTATTACAATTGAATTTCATGCAAATTACTATGCTCGATATCAAACTTATTTGACTTATGAATAAATATAATAACAAAGATGCTATACTATCTTGATTTTCACTTTAATAAACATTTTCATAATTATTTATTATTAGCATATAAATAACAATAAAGAAATATTAGTTTATTAATTTATTAAAATTTATATGTTAATAAACCATTTCAAATAATACATTCACAAGGAAAAAGCCTTTGCTCTTATATGACCCGCGAGGTAATTAATTTGAAAAGATTTTCAATAAATATAAGGCAATAAAATTCCTTGATCCTTCGATGACTTTAGGGTATACAGGAAACCCTAAAATGAAATAAACTCCACTTTGATTTTCATTTTGAAATCTGTTCTTTGGTTAGTGGCTACCAAAATGAAGGATGAGAGTTTTGATGAGATTTTTGGAGTTTGAAGAAGATTTCCTTAGAGATATTGAAGGTCTCTGAAGCTAGTTGTAGATCCATTATAAAAATTCTACAGGAAAGATTTATTTTCTGCATTTTTGAGTTTTCTTGTACAAAGAAAATGGAGGATATTCTTTTTAGTTCTATGCTTTTCCTTCATACTCATGTAACTGTGGTTTTCATCAACAAAAATTTGTGTTTCTTACCTTGTTTTGTTACATGATGTTGGGTTTCATGCTTTTATTGCAAGTCGTGGATTCACACTTTGAAACCCTTTGTGATTTTATTGGGCTTGAGCGAGAATTTTTTATTCTTGTTGGTACAGGTTGCGACCTTATAGATTTCTCTATTTCTTTCTCCGTGTAATAAGAAAAATGATCTCCCTTTTCGATAATGAATAATAAAATAAATGCTAACCATTTCCCTTTTGTTTTCAAATGTGACCTGAGGGTTTCGTGGTAGTGGCTTATATAAAATAAAACATGGTTGAACTAGCTCTTTCACATTTATAGAATGAGGTTTTTATACATATACAAGGCATGAACTCTTCTATTTGTATATTCTTTCGTGAGGTTTTTCCTCTTGGCATTGACTGCGGCTTCACATACATTCATGAGGGTTTCAATTTGTTGTACTGACTTTCATAAAAAAAAACATATTATTTTCTTTATTAACACTCATTATTATTTGAAAGAATCATTATCATTTAAAAGAGGAGTCAATCTTTTATTTTCATTGATTGATCATGTATTTGACATTGTTTACAACTAGATTCGATGTTCTAAAAGAAATGTTTTAAGGAGTCCTTCCTGTATTTTCCTCATTGCATCATTGTTGGAGCTGTTCTATATATTTTCTCAACCTATAATTTTCCTCCATTCTGATAGGCCATAATTACCTTGATTGAAACCTTATAGAAAAATATAGCTATGGTTGCAATAATTTGAGGTTTTAACTTCTGGGTATTTATTTTCAATTCTATGTTTGATATTCCCTATTGATGATATTTATGGAAATATTTATGATTATTGTGACTCTTTCAACTATTATTAACCTTTTGGAATATGTCATTGTTCATACAAAAGGATCATGTTAATGGATCATCGTATTCAACCTATAACTTGTTAAAGCATGCATGTTACATAAACTATTATCATTGCACCTTGACACCACTAAGCATATTTATCTTTATACTTTTGTTGTTATGGAAATGATGTATTATTGTCTTTGTAGTAGGATTGTTGTATTGAGATCTTTTATTGTCGTTCATTCCTCAACACATACCTATGAAACAATAACCTCCATTTTGCCTTACCTTTGATAATTTGGTATTATGGTAACACCTTTCTGAATTAACATGCACCCTACTTATTGATCTATCTTCCATAGTGACCTCTTACATCTGTAGCTAAATAAACTTATCATGCATTCTTTTATCTTTATTACAACTCCAATTACTTCATTTTTATCACTTTGATGAACTGTAGTAGCAAATAATACTTCTTTGGTACCACTATGTAGTTTATGATTGGTGTTCTTTGTATGCTCCTTCAATATTTATGGTCATGATAGTTAATTTTTTTTGTTCTTAAGACTCCATTTTTACAAATTTGATCCATATATTGATTCTAGATCTACGCTCCTATTTGTATGATCATTCTCCTTTCGTAATAGTAGCACCTCTATGAAATAAAGTGTTACTGAACTATGTCATTTCATGAGGTATTAATATTATTACTTCCATATGCCCCAAGATGCTCTAATTCTTGTTGAATACTTTGTAATTATTCTTGAAAATAAATATTATTGCTCTTTTTCATATAGTGATTATCCTTATAATGGAAACATTTCATTAATCGTAATCATGCTTTTGCAGATGTCTAAAACTTATTTGATATTGTTATCTCAACACCTATAGCTACACTTTTGATCTTGCATTATTATCGTACCTATAATTGCATCTTCTAGATTATATCATTCTCGATTATCTTTTAGTGTTGATCATTGTATAATTGTACACCTGTTGTTGCTTCTATAATGTTTGATGCATCCAACTCATTATACCACACTGCTATATCATGTTGGGTATCTGAAAATGTGAAAGTATCTTTTAGATTATGTGTAGTCCTATAGTTAATGATTATTGACACCATGTTGTATTGATCCTTAAGTAAATTTCCTTTGTCATTAGATTTTTTAGCATTCCTTGTATCCTTCTTAAGCTATACTCAACTGTTCTAACACTACTGTGATATCAGTAGATGATCAGGCTATCCTTTTGCTAAGGGTATTGAACTATATAGTTTCATGCTATAATGACATTTTTTTGTGACAGTTCATTGTTTTTATGCATTCATAGGACCCTTATATAGACTATAGTAACATTTTTAGGTAGCAAGGATGTTGTTTCCTTGCAAATGTTTATCTATCTTTTATGTTGATCTATTATATTCCCGATACTATTCTGACAGGAACTATGTTGACCATAACTAGATGACTATATCAGACATGCTCAATGATCTCATCCAAGAAAATGCACGTTATGAGTAACATGAATTTTTAGGATATGATAACATATATGATATAGTAAGTGCATCCTATTATGATCAACACCATTCCATAACAACATGTCGAGATCAACACTTTTGGGAGCCCATTTTAACCAATATGTTGAAATATAAATGATATCAAATTAGAATATTCAATGATGGTTTTGATTCATGTACCTACACATGAAACAAACTCATTAGATAAAAAGATGAAGTTATGGAATATTACTTTATGATTCCTTCAATTGGGTTTGATGTGTTCATGTGAGTTACTGTACATGCACTGATGATTTGTAGACATAAAATTGAAACTTCGAGCTCTAACAAAACCTTTAAACACTCCTTGTAGGTATATTATCATGTCCAAGAAATTTGAAGATGAATATAAAGATAAAGATATGGTGTGGATCACAGATGCAAGGATTCGTCATTCAATATGCATTGAAGGGTCTCTCTTCCTTGTTTACCTATCATCTTTTTTATGGATAATTTCTTTTGTAAATGCATCTATTTTTATAGTTCATCCCACATCTTTTGTGGGTCCTGTATTTTTATTTTGATACAAAAAAAAATCTTAATGAAAACATATGTATAATTATCTTGTGGAATACATTTTCATATCAATGAAATTTTCTCTTTAATCAACATTTTTCGTTTCAGCAAAATACTTAAATTTCAACATTAATTTCCATTTCAGTAAGACACTTAATAATAAAATACAATGTGTGCCTTAATCATTTACAAAACATAACCATCTCTATCTATTTAAGTTGTAGGCAAAAAATAGGTAACAACAAAACTAGATGAAGATGTCAATGTACCACAAGTTCTGGTTAATGATTCTGATGTCCAGAATGAACACAACATTGATCAAGTAGAAAATGGAGGAGAGCTAGCCTCAACTGGCATGGGCTCACTTGTCCCAAAAAAACAATGGATTATTTTTTATATGGATGTTGCAGTTGGTAGCATTGAAGACAAAAACATGTCAGCGAGGGGTACAATAAAGAAGTGGAATATACCTGCTTCCAACTTGAGGGCCTGGTTGATGGGAACAACTGTGGTTAAGAGGAAGAGAACAAAATTAGTTTTAACTAGAGGAGAGGAGGTTGAATTAGTTCAATGGTTCAAGGACATGAAAAATATTTTCCTTGGTCTACAATTGGGTCATCTCCAGTCATTTGTTACCCAAATTAATGTAACAAAGGATAACATGTTCACCAATAGAATGTCAGGGAGATAATGGTGGGCATGTTTTAGACAACACCACCCTAATTTGACATTTAGAATAGGTGAACATGTGGAAAATTACATGGATATAGAACTTCATCCTTGTATTGTAGAATCCTTCTATGAAAACATGGAAATTTTTTATAACCTCAACCCCTACGGTTCCAACAGAATTGGGAACTAAAATGAGACAGATGTGCAAGCTAGAAGGAACTATGGAATGAGACTAATTTCAAGATTGGGATCCAGAAATGTCCCATATATCATCTCAAAAAGAAAGGGGTGGATCACTGTCCTCACATGTGTGATTGCAACTGGGTTAAGCATACTCAATATTTACTTGTTCAAAGAAAAGAGGCATGTAAGAAATTACATTGCCAATTGTGAGCTAGGGACATGCATGTCAATACAAGAACACACATGGATGGCAAGGGAACTATTTCTCGATTGGTTGGAAAAATTTGAAAGAATCATCCTCAGTGGGGTCTCGTCATCAAACATGTTGCTACTTATATTTGACAGTCATGACATCCATGTGGAATGAAAGACAATAAAACAAGAAAGACATCTAGGAATAGACCCGCTCACACTTCCCATCCATTCCAGCCACCAAATGTAACCATTGGATGTGAGTGTATTCACTCCTTTCAAAATATACTTCAAACAACATAGGACTATGTGGTTGGAAAACAACCCTCATATTGAAATTAGTTAGGAAGAGTTGGAAACTCTGGCCAAAAAATCATTCATGTAGGCATTATCACCGATCAATATCATGAGTGGCTTCCACGAGACATGCATTTGGCCACTCAACTAGTTTTCTCTAGACAATGATATGAGGCCAAGTGAGGCCTTTATTGTTGAAGAGGATATACATCAACCAAAATCAAAGAGTTAGAGTTTCACAATTATTTAATGAAGAGGTCATGGCAGCAAAGACAATTCTACAGTTGCATGGTCACAAAGATGCTTCAATTCAAGGTTTTGTGAGATATTTCCATTCATAGATTGCAAAAACAAAAAATAATGAATACAAAGGTCCAATTTTTCCTCCACAACCATCCCAGCCACCAAAAACTAATGTCTAAGCAGCCCATAATGTCAAAATGGATAGTACAAAAGGCTTGAGTTTGCCAACTCAAGCTGGTGTGCTTGAGTGGTTGCAATAGGTAGCCACTAATAATTGTGTTTCTATAAAAAAATTTGATGAGGAGGTATCCTTTTCAATCCCCTCACCACCACATAACAATCCAGTAGAGGTAGTTCACTACTTCATGAATGTCTTGAATTAGGATCAACAAGATAGTATTGAGTGTGATGATGGGATTGATATAAGTGACCATGAGGCTAACTTCATGCCATGCACGCCACAACACAACCAAAAAATAATAATCAGCACTGACAAATTCCTTAGACTTCCAGTGTAAAGAGTTTATCAATCTACATATGGAGGTCATTATAGGGTCCTTCATCTCAGCATGTAGTCACATATACTAATATTCAATGAGTATGTTGCTCAACTTAATGAATAGGAAGAGGTGAAGAAGTGAAATGAGGAGAATTTAAAATGCAAGGATAAAATGAGGGAGAGGAAGGATGAAAGAGAGGAAAATTAGGAAAGAAAAAAATTAATGAGGCTACAAAGGCAAAAAAATAGAAAGAAATAGAGGAAAGATAAAATTGGACGTAGGAGAAGGCACAATAAAAGGAGAAGGAAAGGAAAGAAAGAGAGGAAAACCTAGTTCATCATAAAATATGTACATCTGACAAGGTAAAAAAAAAGAGTAAACCTTCCCCACCTCTACCCTCCAAGCACTCATTTCTACTTCGGATGCTCAACCTTTTCACCTTGGACTTATCAGGAATCAGTAATTCACAACAGGGGAGTACCCCTGGGTCCTCACCAGAGATGGAAATGAATGTTGATCAAAGAAACACTTAGATAACTCATCTACTAAGTCTGATTGAGAACTTTCATAATCAACTAAGAACTCTTGCAAGTGGAGGAGATGCTAGTTTCTCTAGATACTAGACTCCTCCTCCCTTTCTGGGATTTATGGATAATTGAGTAAAATAGTAGAAATTGTAAAATTTTGATCAATGTGATAGCTTGATTTTGGAAATTTTTGTGTAGATAAGATGATTATGGAAACTATGATATGATTAAAAATTATGATAATGTTACTTGTATGGTGAATAGGAGCATACCTATGTAACAAAATTCATGAAAGCCCATACGATGTTCTAATTTTTTGTACTGTGTTTCATTTTTTTGCATTTATGTATTCAAATTTGTTAATGTAATAAGTTAAATGAATTGGATATTTGTTTATGTTGTCTATGTATGTGTTCAACATGTTTATATTGTCAAGTGACAAGTGTTAGAATTCAAAGAATTCATAAGCCAAGATCATCTACATGCAAAATAACCTATTACAAAACCAAAGCTTGGAGACAAAAAAATTCTCAAAGACAAAAACATTTATTCATAGAGGGAATTCAAAATACAAAGAGATCAAACCTTATGAAGGTGGTCAAAACCCTAAAAGGGAAACCTAAAAGGGGAAAAATATAGGTTGCATAATAATAATTAATAAAAAAATTAATTATTATATGCCTAAAGTTTAGCTTAAGTGAAATAGAGAATAATAAGTGACTTAATAATTAAATCAAGATGATTTATTAATAAGTGGAATCACTTTATTACTCTAACACCCCCCTTAAGATAAACTTAGGGAGAAGCTAAAAACCTAGAAGTAGCTAATGAAAGCAGGAAATGGGTCCCGACAACTAGGACTGATTAGGTACCCAAGAACAAAAAAAAATCTTTGTAATGAGGAGAAAAGGAGAAAACCTAGTGGGGAAAACTCCTCTCCAAAAAGATATGAAGCCTAGTGAAGGACTGAAGAAGCCTCCAAACTAGAGAATGTCCCAAAAAATAAGAACTGAGAAAGAACATGTAGAACACCTCTGAAGCATGAAGCTGCAAACACTGTCAAAAAATAACTGCTGGAGCCTCCACTGTAATAGAACATGATTAGGTAGAGAAGACTATCAACAAAGCCTAAAGAGAAGATAAATTAAACCAAGGAAGCATTAGAACCAACAGGAGATACCCCCCATTATTCTGAGTAGGGAGAGGTATGACGGGTACGCTGAAATAGACTGCGAAGAAACACCGCATGATGTAGAACATAAAAACACATATAAAGGATGGTGTCGTGGAAGGAACACTCAATTAATACACATAATGAAGCTAATGTCATGGAAGGAAAACTCACCTGAAAAAGGTAGATGGAAAACAAGGAAAACATCAAACCCCCCATGGCACTTTATAATATAGTGCAAGTACAATCAAGCATAAAATGTGCAAGATCCCAAACATGCATCAGATGACACTTTATCTCAGTGCGTTTGCAAGAAATGCTAAAAAAGATGTATACAATATTCAGAAAAGGAAATGATCCCAGGACCTGGAACGTCCAAGATATCCACTAGAATCCCATAAAGAAAAAAACTGAATAAAAGATACATGGAGCAAATTCTGGGTGGGATACCCATAGAAAAAGAAAGGAGAACAGAACCAACTTTCTGACGCCATGCGGAAGTCAAAAAATGGAGTCTGGATGAGAAAGATATAGTGACCAAAGAGAAAAATGGAACCCTGACTTTGACAGGAAAAAAACCTTCAAGAAGGCAAAATTAGATAACCAAACTTAAAAAATCAAATCGGCCTCGGAACTAGCTTTTCGTCGATATCTTGTTTGGAGAAAAACGCCTCTATTTGCTCAAGATATGAGTAAAAAACCACAAGGTACTCATTATGATAAAAAGGGCAAGTTGTATGATGGGTTGGTGGCCGTCAAATTTAATCCAGATCTTATACCTGCGACTGCTGACATCAACGACATGGAAATCGAGGCAGATTTTTTTCTCAATTTTTTTTTACATGCAAAAATTGGAAAAAATCATTTTCTCTCTCCTCCATGCAATGCCAGGCACATATTTTGAGGTGGTGTCAAAATGGAGGCAACATGGAAATCAAGGCGGTGTCAAAAGTGAGGTGGATTTTTGCCTCGTAAAATGTACCAAGGGCCATGTGTGCAAAAATAGGGCCCAAATTTCAACTTTGTCCAAATAGGATATGCCTTATATGAAAATAGGGGTTTTGGGGCATTCCGGACGCAACTCAGATGTCATTTTTTGACCAAAATGATCCAAAAATAAATCCTCCCATAGTCCACTAAAATCTGAGAGAAAAAACTTGAAACCCTCGGAGCTCCAAAAACTTCAAAAACTCAGGAATGGGCAGCAGCAGCAAGGCTCTGATACCATGTCAAAATTCAAAGAATTCATAAGCCAAGATCATCTACATGCAAAATAACCTGTTACAAAAGCAAAGCTTGGAGACAAAAAGGTTCTTAAAGAAAAATATTCATTAAGAGAGGGAATTCAAAATTCAAAGAGATCAAACCTTATGAAGGTGATCGAAATCCTAAACGGGAAACCCTAAAGGGGAAATATCTAGGTTGCATAATAATAATTAATAAAAGAATTAATTATTATATGCCTAAAGTTTAGCTTAAGTGAAATAGAGAATACTAAGTGACTTAATAATTAAATCAAGATGATTTAATTAATAAGTGGAATCACTTTATTACTCTAACAACAAGTTTTTTCTACACTCTTGTTTGACATTACTCACAGCAAGTAACTAATGCATACATTGAATACAATCAATGTTGAACATAACAACGCTCCAGTTTATGAAATGCATATAGTAAATTATTAAAGAGAAATGCATATAGTTAATGTTTAAAGAGAAAGGCATACGGTCAATGAAAACTTAAGAATGCATACACTCAATGTAAATGTGTACATGTATTAGACTGATAGGTGTCTAACTATAAAGACAAATGCATACACTGAATGCATGCATGTATATATATATAGTTGCTTGAATTGTGAAAACATGAAATAAATTTTATGTTAAAGTTGACAAATAAAATAAATTTCAAAAATATGATAACTCAATCAAATGTATACATAATTCTTTTTACAAAATTAAAAAATAAGAACAAACATTAACAATGTAGCAAAAGAAATAAGAATAATACATTGTTAATGTTTGTTCTTATTTTTTAATTTTATAAAAAAAAATGTATACATTTGATTGAGTTATCATATATTCAAAATTTATTTTATTGGTCAACTTTAACATAGTATTTATTTTATTTTTCATAATTTAAGCAACTATATATATAATAATAATTCAAGCAACTATATATATTGGGCAGAAATATTAAATTCCAATCCTCATTGGGACGCTAGCAAGGAGTGTCAATCCATGACAATCTGGCCCCGCTCACACACTCCCAGTTTGCAGATGATATGATACTCTTCGGAGAAGCTTTGATTAGGGAGGCCAAAGCGGTGAAAGAAGTTCTTAATAGCTATGAAAAAGGATCGGGCTAGAGTATGAAAAAATAAAAGTTAGTGTTGTAATTTATGAATACCAACAGAAAATTAAGTAACAAAATATCTGAGGTGTTGGGCTTCGCAGCAGGAGAGTTCCCTATCACATACCTTGGAGTCTCACTTTTTGCGAGCAGATTGGATCACAAAATCTGGGAGGATGTTTTGAGTAGATGTCGCCAAAAAGTGGGGGCCTAGAAAATTAAATGGTTATCTCAGGCAGGTAGGATCTAAATGATTAAAGCAGTTCTTTCAGCAGTTCCCATCTACTATATGTCGATCTATCAAATGTCCAATAAAGCAACAACAACTATTGATGGACTACTTAAAGAATTCTTGTGGGAAGGATCGAAGGAGGAAAAAAAGATTCCTCTCATCAATTGGGACGTGGCATGTTTGAATAAAGAGGATGGAGGGATTGGTCTGAGGAAGATGGGACTTCAGAATAAAGCGTTGGGAGAGAAATTGCCTTGGATCATGTACAAATACCCAGTCAAGCCTTGGTGTAAAGTCATGGCTGCTAAATATTTGGATTCCTCTTAATCGGATAGGATCTTCACGGTGGCCAACATAGCCAAAGGCTCACACATCTAGAATTTTATTTGGCATAGTTGCGATATTATCTCCGACCACTTAACATGGAAAATAGGTAATGGAAATAGAGACAATTTTTGGAGGGATTCATGGAACGGGGACCAACCCCTAGCTAAACTCTTTGAAGATGATTGGATCGACCAAGTGGAAGCATCGAAAGGTAGAAGGGTGGCGGAATATTTCAAACCCATTGACTCCTGTACAATGAGGAACTGGATTCCAGTAGAGAATGACCAATCAGACAATCAGAAGAAGCTGATGGATATATTATTGAACAGGAGAGTTCTTCTGTCAACAAAAGAAGACCAATTAAAATGGAGTGCATCCAAGTTTGGGGAATACAAAGTTAGATTGGGGTACAAATTGCAAAGGGTCGGAAAGAAGGAGTACCACTGACCATCGATCCTCTGTTGGGGAAAATGGCCACTACCAAAATTCGGGGCCTTCCTATGGATTGCCTTGCATGGTAGGATTCTGACAGGGAGTAGATTAAGGACTATCGGGATAGCAAGACCGAATTGGTGTATATTGTGTAGACAGGAAGAAGAGACTATCGATCACCTTTTGTATTGGTGTCCATTTGCAAAAGCTTGTTGGGATTGGTTATTGGAAGTGCTTTAGTGGAATGTGGTGAGAAATGAATCGTTAAAGGAGTTCCTGTCGTTATGGCCAACCAACAGGAGACAATCCAAGTGGGGGATTCTATGGATCATTTTCCCTTCCCTTCTAGTATGGCATGTATGGAAGGAATGAAACATAAGAATCTTTGAAGAAAACTTGAAATAAATTGGAACATTATTGATCGACATCGCACATGCTATAGAAGAGGTTCTAAATAGTAGGAGTCAAGGACTTCAATACAAATATAAATCAAAATGGGATTCAGACATGGAGGCCATGTGGACATTTAAATAGTTGAGTGATCACATCTTGAAGGATAGGAAAATCACTAGGCAACACGTGGTCTAGCAGAAACCCCAAGAAGGATGAGTGAAATTGAATTTTGACGGTGCAAGCAGGGGCAATCCAGGCAGTAATGAAATAGGTGCCATAATCTAGAATGATACAGGAGAAGTGATAAGGGCAGTGGCAGGATTTATTGGCATCACAACAAAAAATGTGGCAGATATCTCAATGCTAGAAAAGGGTCTTAACTGGTGTGCAACCAAAGGAATCACCAATCTTATAATTGAAGGTGATTCCCAAGTAATATTGAACGAAATAGCGAAATCTATATTTCACTCGTGGAGGTTAGCAAAATGGTTACCTAGAATCGAGGAACACCTTAATAACATTGGTGAATACCATATACACCATGTATATAGAGAAGGTAACAAGGTGGCAAAATTTTTGGAAAACATGGGGATAGATATAATATCGGATCGTGGATTTAACTCCATAGACATACTGCCAGCAGATCTGCAAATGATCATTTCAGTAGAAAAAGTTGAACCACCGAAAGCAGGCATAGGATGAAGAGTTGATAGAAGATGGCGGAGGCAGGGGAGAGCATCATTAAGCTCGTGACTCATGATTCTTTAGTACGCAAATTCTCTATGAAAGATGAGAAACCTAAGATGTATCCCATGAATTAAGATCTGACAACATGCGGTTTCATCTATTTATAGTCTGATCCTGATTGCCTTAGCCTCCAAGAGCAATGACAAATTATTTAGGCATAAAATGTGGATTTGAAAAGGGAGTGACAAAGGAGGCACCCGAAAACCACATCAACCGTATTTTCAAGAAGGCCAACGAACAAGAGCATGGAACGATCGTAGCGATCCTGGGTGAGGATTTTTGGTCGGCTGGTCATGTGCACAATGAAGTTCTTATTGAAGAATTGTTTTGGCCAGTTATTCAAGTGGTAGGGAACGTATTGGAAGTCAATTCCATTGCGTGTAGGACTGTGGATGACAGTATTCCCTGAGAGGTGCTTGGCTCCCTCGATCACATAATAGTTTACTCAGTGGAAGGATGCATACTAGGATACTTTTGGTTGCAAGCGGAAGGGAAGAAAAAGAAAATGAACAAGGCTTGGTCTTTGTTCAAAAAAGGGTTTCTGAAAGATTACAGTATGGAAAAATTTGACACATTTTCCAAAGAGAATGAGGATCTATTCCCTGAAGGGGTGGTGGATAGGCTGCTATCCATTGGTAATGCCATTATGTATTTGTACAACTGAGCCAGGTGGCCAGTTCTAAAGTTGTTGTTCTACAACATTTTGTAATCACTCTTTTATGGTAATACAAAGGGTACTACCCCCTAGGAAGATCTTTCTTTATATATATATA
>MU228229.1:292696-316569 GCA_018584345.1 Thuja plicata
ATATATATAGTTGCTTGAATTATGAAAACATGAAATAAATAGTATGTTAAAGTTGACCAATAAAATAAATTTCAAATATATGATAACTCAATCAAGTGTATACATAAATTTTTTTACAAAATTAAAAAATAAGAACAAACATTAACAATGTAGCAAAAGAAATCAAAATAATAATTCACAATCTTAAAGAAATTAGATTATTATCAAACATACGTAACCGAGAATATAAAATCATAACAAAAAAAATGCATGTCAACTCATAGCCAAAGTAAAGTCAAGAAGATGTTATCTGTAGTACATGGATGACATGTTATATGTCGTAGTTGTCCTACTTTACCTACCAAAAAGGGACACATGATAACAATAATAAACTGAGATACATTTATATTTGCACCTAAAACAAAAGTAAAGGAATGAAATACAATATATCATCTAGTCAGAGCAAGATTTCCAATTCAATTTGGAGTGTTTAGAAACATAATTACATGCACATGGAGGCCATCCACATACTCTGCTCAAATATTCATATTCTCTCATACCCAAACAAAATTGTAATAACTAGTGGAATCAGCGATGCCACATAAATTTATTATTACAATTTTGAATGCACAACATTCTAAGACAATAAAATATTGTCCACTTTAATGACCAGTTTGAATAATGCACATCATACAAAGAGAAATACATGCATACATACATATAAACATATACATACATCCTTATATATGGATACATAGAGATGCATGTATACATTCAAACACACATACGTATGACCTTTTGATTAGATTTTTAAAAACATAAATTAAATAGTATGTATATGTTCCATCAAAGAATGGCAATGTTGTTGTTTGTAAATTTCGAATTTCTCTTTAATCTTTTATTTTATGCATTTTATAAATAGAGTGTTTTTGTTATGCTCAACATTGACTATATTTAATGTATGCACTAGTTAGTTGCAGTGAGTAATGTCAAAACAATATAATTTAAATGCCTCTAACTAATGTATTTATTAAACACATACATATGAACAGTGGTATTGATTTCTCAAAATATGAAATAAAAGGTATCCTAAGGTACCAACTTGAACAAGCGCCCTCACATGAGGACTATGCAAAGGATAATCAGTGCAAACAAAGACAATTTGCAGTGAAAATGATTGTAGGAATTCCCTCTTATAAAAGAAGTTGAATGTGGAAATGAATGCATTAATTTGTGGTTGGACATTTTGAATTTGAAAATAGAGTGGGAAATAATCAAACATTTCATACTGCACTTTCTTGCCATTTATTTCTGATTTCTACGATGACTTCATCAATTTAATTTTGTATTTACTTATTTTGTTTATTAGTGAGCTCTTATGTAATAGTGGTGAACAACACTTACATACAGACATACACATACATACATATATATGCATACATGCATACATACTGTTGGAAATGGGTTGAGTAACTGAAAGGGGAGGGGTGAATCAGTTACCACAAAAAATAATCCAAGTCCCTTAGATGTCTTAATCAAACTTATCACTGTTACTCGATTAACAAAGATATCATGTTGTTACTCGATTAACAAAGCAATCTTAAAATATTAACTGTGATTATCCTTTAGTGATTAAGTGCAAAAACATAAAGCATAAAGCAAATGACATGTACACAGATGAGACCAAGATTTAACGTGGAAACCCAATTTGGGAAAACCACCAATTGCAACTAGTTATTGTTTTTCACTCTTTTGAAGTGAGCCCTGTTAGGAGCCAACCCTATTAAAGGTTACAAAACACACTGTTAGGTGTGACCCTATTAGAGGATTTAATCACTCTGTAAGGAGTGGCTTGGTTAGAGGTCTTCAGACACTTCAATGTAGAAATGTCACCTTGTTAGAGGAAATCTGAAAGACTGTTAAGTATACTCTGTAAAGAGAATTGGATCACTGCTACAATTGTTAGAGAGTAACAATGGATTGACCTGTTTGACAAAGCAATTATCTTTTCTGATTCAGATCTCTGCTTTAGCTTTAAACCAGATCCTCACTAATCAAATATTCTATTGCAGCTCTGTCTGGATGTTCTGTCCTTAATCAAAATCCCATCTGATTTTGCCTTCACTCTTCATATCAAAAGAACTCTTCCACTTATTACTTCTTACTTCTTACACATTCAATCCAAACTTGACTTTGTATATATATGGTAAGCCTTGCCAAGTCAGCTTGAATAACCTTCCAAATAAATAATAAAACTTAAGTTTGTCGGCTGCATATAACCAATTAAACATAAAATGTAAACTGTTGTTAGTCGGCTGACACTAAATGCATAACTCGGTTAACACTGTAATCCTTCAATGCCCGACTGTTACTGTATTTCCTGAGTGAACTCGGTTACAACTGAAAATCACTTTGGTCTTCTTTAATGCCCGAGAGAACTTGGAATACACTGACTCTTCTCGGTTTAGGTATATACATTTGTGTAACATCACTAAATTTGTGTATACATCAATGACAATACATAATTGAATAATTGTCTTCAACAATCTCCCTCTTTGGCATTGATGGAAACAAAACCTGTCATAATAAAAAGAATTTTAGAGTAATAGAAACAAGGATAAAATTTTATTAATGTCCTTAGCTTCATTCTAATTCTCATCCAGAAAACTCCCTCTGTCTTCACAATCACTGAAATAGAGATTTCTCCCTCTTACATTAATCTTTGTTTCTGATAAAAATTTTCCCTCTGTCATCAATAATCTTTTCCTTAATAATTCATTCGGCATGACATCAATAATATCTCCCTCTTTGAAATCTAAATGCCAAAGACTCTATCTAATAAAATTATAGTGTACCTGATGTACTAATTCATATGCAATGAGCTCTATCAATCTGCATCAACTTGTTAGATCTTTACTGTAGCTCGGTTGATGTATCACTAATCTATCCATTAGTGAGCCTTAGTTAGGGGAATCACCCCTAGCTTTCCTCTAAGATACAACAATGCATCCTTAGGTAAAGGTTTTTTGAATATGTCTACAATTTTTTCTTTAGTATTCACATATTCCAACCTTACTTCCTTGTCCTGAACCAATTCTCTCAAGAAATGATACTTTATTGCAATATGCTTAGTCTTAGTATGCATCACAGGGTTCTTTGAAATGTTAACTGCACTAGTGTTGTCATAGTAGATAATAACTGGTTCTTTGATTTCCTCCTTCATACCTGACAACAACTATTTGAACCATATGATATTTGAGAAATTTACTGCTGCAAGAACATACTCTGCCTTTGCTATAGACTGAGAAATGCAATTATGTTTCTTTCTGGTCCAAGAGACTAACCTATTTCCAAGAAATAATGCTCCACCACTTGTGCTCTTTCTGTCATCAACACTACCTACCCAATCAACATCCGTAAAAGTCTTCAAATCAAAGTTTCCTCCTTTCTTATACCATAATCCATAATCTTCAGTACCCTTAAGATATCTCAAAATCCTTTTGATATCCATCAAATGATTCTCTCTAGGATTAACTAAAAACCTTTCAACAATACCAACTGCTAATGCAATACCAGGTCTAGTGTGAACAACACATTGATGTTTACCAATCATGGATCTGTAGGTAGTCTGATTTACCTCCTTTGAGTCATCATCCTTAGACAACTTATGTCTAGTAGACATAGGTGTCCCAACTGGTCTGGAATCTTCCATTCTAAATTTATTCATTATCTCTTTGATGTATTTAGACTGAATAATGTAGATACCATCCTTCATCTGATGAACTTGTAAACCAACAAAGAATTTGATTTCTCCAAACATAAACATCTCAAATTCCTTACTCATAGCTTTGGAGAATGCTTTGCATAAATCATCATATCCAGTGAATAGTATATCATCAACCAATATCTCTGCTAATAGTATCTTGTTCTGAGATCCTTCTTTGATGTACAAGCTACTGTTGTCATTAGTTCTCTAAAATCCAATACTTACTAGGTAACCATACAATCTTTCATACCAGGCTCTAGGAGCTTGCTTCAGTCCATACAAGGCTTTGTGCAATTTACAAACCATATTCCTTTTGTTAGGATCAACAAAACCTTCAGGTTGCTCAATATAGACTTCCTCTTCCAGAATTTCATTCAAGAATGCATATTTTACATCCATTTGGTATACCTTGAATCCTTTATGTGTTATGTATGGAAAAAGAGTTCTGACTCCTTCAATTCTTGCAACAAGGGAAAAAGTTTCTCCATAATCAATACCCTCTTCTTCAGCATATCCTTTACACACTAATCTTGCTTTATTTCTAGAAACTTCACCTTTTTCGTTCATCTTGTTTTTGAAAACCCACTTAGTACCAATCACATTCTTGTCTTTTGGTCTAGGTACAAGAGTCTAGGTTTTATTCTTTTCTATCTGTTCAATTTCTTCATTCATGGCTTCTATCGAGCTTTCATCATTCAACGCATCTTCAATGGATATAGGTTCAATTTCACTAAGCAAACATGTACCTTTAATTTTGTTCCTCATCATTATACCTTCTATCTGATCTCCAATTGTTTTCTTAGGTGCATGATTCCTTCTGACATATTTGGCAAGTACAAGTTCCTTCTTCTTTGATTCTAGGCTTGCTCCACTTGGTTCACCATGCTCAAACATTTTGTTTTTCTCTTCTGACTAATACTCGGGTTCCACTATCTGAGACTCGGGTGCCTCTGTCTATGACTCGATTCCCTCTATTTGTGACTCAGTTTCAACAATTAGTAGCTTGGGTTTCATAGGTTGCAACAAGGTTTATGCTGAGGAATTCAGTGGTTGACATGGTTGTTGTCCAATCACCTTAGGTATAGTATCAAGTTCATAATACACAAAGTTTTTGTAGTCCTCAGGATCTTTACTGCTTTGTTCTTCACTTCTCTCTACAAAATCATCAATCTTTAAATGTACACTTTCTATGACATTATGAGTAGCAATATTCAAACATTCATATGTTTTTCTTTTACAGGAGTACCCTAGGAATATACCTTCATCACCTTTACATCAAATTTTCCATTTCTTGCTTCCTTTAAGATGTAGCATTTACTTCCAAATACTTTGAAATAACAAACATTGGGTTTATAGCCATACCATAATTCAAAAGGTGTCTACTTAGTACCTTTCTTTGGTTGAACTCTGTTCAAGGTGTGAATTGTAGCGCTGAAAGCTTACTTCCAGTATTTGGTTGCAACATTATTTTCAATCATCAAGGTTCTTGCACAATCCATAATAGATTTGTTTCCTCTTTTTGCTATCCCATTTTGTTTTGGTATACCTAGGTCAGATACTTGTCTCTTGATTCCTCTTTCATTGTAGAATTCATTGAACTCATTAGAAATGAATTCACCTCCTCTATCAGATCTTAGGCATTTAAGTTTCTTTCTTGTTTCCTTCGTAACTCTAGAAAGGTACCACTTAAACTTCTAAAAAGATTTTTATTTTTCTTTGAGAAACATAACAGCCATCATTCTAGAATGGTCATCAACAAATAGAATTAAATACTTCTCTCCTGTGTAACTTGTTGTTCCAATTGGTCCACATAGATCACTATGCACTAACTCCAAGACTTCTTTCGTATTGTAATTCTTTCTCTTGAAACTAGTTTTTCCCATATTCCCAATTTGACATTGTTTGCATATTGCCAATTCAAGTTTCTTCAGAATAGGAATACCTCTTACTCTTTTGTTCTTGTTAATGTTGACCAGGTTATCAAAATTCACATGACACAATCTTTTATGCCATAACAAGCTTTCTTCTACTTGTGCAATAAAACATGAACTTTCAGTGAGATTGAGATAGAATAGATTACCTTTTGTTTGCCTGCCAGTTCCAACTAGGTTTCCCTTACCATCCAGGAGCTTTGCCTTACCATTCATGAATTCTACCTTGAAACCAATGTTATTCAGTTGTACCACACTTAGTAGATTAATCCTTAGTCCTTCAACCCAATAAGCCTTATCACATTTTATTCCTTCTGTTAGAGCAATACAACCTTTACCTTTCACATAGCAAGGTTCATCATTCCCAAAACTGACACTCCCACCATCATAGTGCTCAAGATGTTCAAATTTAGTTTTATCACCAGTCATGCGGTGAGAACAACCACTATTAATTATCCAAGTGTCATTTTTACTAATATGAGAGTAAAGTGCAGTATTTTCATTATCTTCATTGTCTGACTCATCCTTAATAGAAATGTAAACCATTTCATCTTCATCTTCATCACTATCATAATCTTTTGCAATATAACAAGATTTTTTACCTTTGTCCTTGTAGATTTTATAGATTTTGAAATCTTTCTTGCCTTTGTACTTGTTGAAATTTTTCTCACCTTTTTCTTCTTTGTTTGGACACTTAGAAGAAATGTGACCAACCTCATCACATGAAAATCAAATCAATGGTATTCTTCCTCGGTACTGTCCTTTTCCTTTGGAATCTCTCTTTACAAGTAATGCTTCAATGATTTCTAAATATTTATCATCAGAATCATCATCACTATCATTGTCAATCTATTTTCCTTTTGAGTTTCTACCCATCTTACCAAGGTTTAATTTAGCTTTGAATGCAGACTCAAAATTGCTAGGATTAGGAGAATAATTGTCAAAATTTCCCAACTTGAAAGTTGTTAGCCTTCCAACCAATGCATCTAGAGTTATATCATTACTGCACCTCATCTCTTGAATAACTAAAACTCTAATTGTATAGATAGGAAGTAAATTTATCAATACCTTACTAACCATTGTTTTGTCTTCAATTGTTCCACCAATAGCTCTGATGGCACTGACATTTTTCTTGATTCTTTCACTGTATCTTGTAATGTCTTCTCCTTCTTTCATTTGGACATATGATCAAACTAAACTTTGAGAATTTCTTCTTTAGCTCTCTTTACATTGTCATTTCATCCATGTATATCATGCAATTTCTTCCATATATCATAGGCAGTAGGGCAGTCCTTGAATTCATCAAATTCCAAATAGCTGAGTGAAGAAGCTATATCAATCATTATTATGTTATGATTCTTCATTTCCACCATTTTATCCACAGACATAGGTCTCGGTGGTTCTACATACTTTTGATCCAAGAATTGCAAACCAATATCTCTAATAGTAGATAGATGTAGCCTCATCAAATCTTGCCATGCAGCGAAGTTGTCTTTGTTAAGCTTGAGGATCTCCCTTCTGTAAGACATCTCTGATATTTAGCTTAGGCCTTGAAACCTTCCCTGAAAGCATCAAAAGCTCTGATACCAATTATTGGAAATGAGTTGATTAACTGAGAGGGGAAGGGTGAATCAGTTACCACAAAAACAAATCCAAGTCCCTTAGATGTCTTAATCAAACTTATCATTGTTACTCGGTTAACAAAGATATTTTGTTGTTACTCAGTTAACATAGCAATATTAAAATATTAACTGTGATTATCCTTTAGTGATTAAGTACAGAAACATAAATCATAAATAAAATAACATGTACACAGATGACACCAAGATTTAACATGGAAACCCAATTTGGGAAAATCACCAATTGCAACTAGTTACTATTTTTCACTCTTCTGAATTGAGCCCTATTAGGAGCCAACCCTGTTAAAGGTTACAAAACACACTATTAGGTGTGACCATGTTAGAGGATTTAATCACCCTGTAAGGAGTGGCTTGGTTAGAGGTCTTCAAACACTTCAATGTAGAAATGTCACCTTGTTAGAGGATTTATGAATGACTATTAAGTATACTCTGTAAAGAGATTTGGATCACTGCTACAATTGTTAGAGAGTAACAATGGATTGACCTGTTTGATGAGGCAATTACATTTACTGATTCAAATCTCTTCTCTGGCTTTAAACTGGATCCTCACTAATCAAATATTCTATTGTAGCTCTGTCTGGATGTTCTATCCTTAATCATAATCCCATCTGATTTCGCCTTCACTCTTCATATCAAAAGAACTCTTCCACTTATTACTTCTTACTTCTTACACATTCAATCCAAACTTGACCTTGTATATATATGATAAGCCTTGTCAAGTCGGCTTGAATAACCTTCCAAATAAATAATAAAACTTAAGTCTGTCGGCTGCATATAACCAATTAAACATAAAATGTAAACTATTGTTAGTCGGCTGACACTAACTGCATAACTCGGTTAACATTGCAATCCTTCAATGCCCGACCATTACTGTATTGCCCGAGTGAACTTGGTTAGAACTGAAAATCACTTTGATCTTCTTCAATGCCTGAGAGAACTTGGCATACACTGATTGTGCTCGGTTGTGCTCGGTTTAGGTATAGCCATTTGTGTAACATCACTACATTTGTGTATACATGAATTACAATACACAATTAAATAATTCTCTTCAACACATACATACATATGCATATATCCATGTGAATACATACATATTCACATATCAAATAACCATTAATGAAATAATAATAAAAACACTCCCCTAGTTATAAAACATAATAACATTTAACTATAACATGTATCGAATGTGGGCTTACTCACATTTTCTACTTTAGTGTTATGAAGGGGCTTTAATAAATCATTCACCACCTTGCTAAACTATAAATCATTCAACAATGGCAAAAAATCTTATATTCATGCCACAATTCACTATGACTCTGTGTAATCCATCAAAATGACTCAACACCTTGATGATTGAACTCCTTGATGGTCCCACTCTCTTGTTGTATGTTGATCATTTAACACCTTTTGTTAATCGTTAAAGATCCCACTATAAAATAGGCATTTGAGTAATTATGGAGGATTAGTGAAATTAATAGGGAACAATGACATAAAAGGATATATTCAAGCCACAATTCACTAATACTATAACTATCCTCCAAAATTACTCAATGCCCTCATGATTGAAAATGCCTCTAAAATCAAATGATGCCCAACTTATAAATATTTCACCACCCACTCAAACAGTCATGTGCCACATTTTTTACCACATTTGGGGAAAAAACCTACCCATCCCGGAGCCCTCAAGCATAACACTCATGTTTGGATTATTGCAATGTTCTCCCTGGGACAAAGATAAATTTGTCAAGAACAATAGTAAAACATAAATACATCTTTGGTTTTGAATTGTGTTGGACAGAGATAACTTAATGTGAATATCCTTGGCACAACATAATTCAAAACTAAAATTTCTATACAAAATTTTCCATGATTTACAAATAATATGAAGTAACATAAATTGATCTAATCAAGCCATGAATGAAATACAAAGAGATGATGAAAAAATATGCAGAGGTGCTTGGAAGAGCCAATAAACAACACCACTTGACCTATTCATAAAGTTTCACAACCTTGAACTTTTGGAGACTCAAAGGCACTCAACAAACTCCTTGTGCAAATCCAATTCCCTAACCAAGCTTATTTGTTCAAAAAGAGACCATTTCAACAAATCATTGCTTCAAGAGTGTACTAGACCATATCACACCAATGGTTATGATGACCTTCAAATTAATGTTAGACCACATCAAGAGACCAAAGAAAACATGAGAAACTCATCCAAACAGACCAACACTCTATTTTGGTCAAGTTGTTTCAGTAGCCCTTATTAGGCCTTATAGCCTTATCCAGTGTATTTTTGGACAATAAATTTATTCTCCCTAATCACGAAGACAAAAAAAGACTCTTTTTAGACAAATTTTATGGAGCTACAAAACATACCTCAGAGCCAACAAGGATTGATTTGGAAATATGGGGTCAACCATGACCGGTTAGAGTGACCTAATAGGGTTATTTAGGTCTCTTTAACAAAGAAAATATCCTTTAGGTTCTTAACCCCGTGCGTGGTAAAATGTGACATTCAATCTACAACACCAAACACTTCAATAAACCATTAATTTAAGGGGTTAGTATCAAATCTAAATCTAAATTATTGTACAACTACCCTCAAGAGTGGCTTATTGCTTCCTATTTGAAGTGAGTGTGATTCAATAAGAATGTTCATCAGATTGGCATAGGAAATCAGTGACTAGACAAATCCAAAATGGAAGATTCTATGGAAATGAGAAAGATGCATGAACTTGCATACTTTATTCTCAAGAACCTTGAAAATGAAATGCATGCATAAGAAAAATAAGTGCATATTAACCATGAAAATAGAGCTAAGAAATCCATTAGAAGCTATCAAATGAAGCTAAGAAGGAAATTGACATTAAACTAGGAATGCAAGATAGAGTCTAAATGCAAGAAAACTAAGCTAAAATGAAGATGGAGGCAAGAACAATCTTCAAAAACCTAGAACAAAACTAACATAATAACCTTACTCTTAAAATTTCCTCTTGTTTTATCAAAGGGATTTATTCATTTTATAGGAGATTTGGAGAGACGAACGGTTAAGATTCAACCAAGAAGAGCGGTAGAGATGCAATTTCTCTCAATCCATATGTGTTTGATCCAAGTGGAATGATTTTAATTGGTCAACTTTGTGCTTGTTTGGGGGGGAGGATGAGACAAATTTGGTAATTTCCCCATTTAATTTCTTTATTTGAATTTTGAGAGCTCACACATGTGTGAGGATGTGGGAATGGGTTCACTTAATTAAAAGGGTTTAGGAATTTTCATTAAATTCTATAGTTCAAGCAATTAGATAATTTGAGTTTTGATCAAAGAATTTGATTCAACTAGTCATGTTTAATTATGTAGGCAAGTTTGATTAAATGCTTCTATAATTAGGGTCTGGCAATAAATGCCTTTGATTTAGGGTTTCTTAAGACCAATTAATCGAATTAGGGGCTATAGGTTTACTAGACCAATTTTAGGTGATTACAATTTCCCCTCTTTGAATTGATGTGCGAGAATCATGTTGATTCAAAGAACTTTTGATGAAAGATCGAGAAATAGCTTGACGTGAAGCGATGAAACTATCTCAAGGATCATAATCGAAACTGAATTTGATCAAATGAAGATCAATTGAAGATTGACGATATCAGCTCCGAACTTGATTGAGCAAAGAATTATAGAGAGATCTAAAGATATCAGCTTCAGGCTTGATTTAGCGAAGACTAGTAGAAAGATTCAAATATCTAGCTTGATGTGAAGCGATGAAACTAAACATCCATCCCTAGAGAAGATTTCTCAGCTTTAGATTGGTTTGGATGATGAATCAACCTGATGTGGTGTGAAGAGATTGACTTCCATTTGATTGATTGCCTGGGTTAATTGGCTTGATATGGGTCATGATGAAGCCAATTACCTGATTGATAGGTATTATCATATTGATGTAGTGTGATGAACTTGATATGCCCCAAGAGATTCAAGTGACTTGATTTGAAGAAATAAAATCACTTGGAGGGATCTTGGTTTGATGCGGAGCCATAATGCCCCTAGAAATTGAACTTGTTGATGTGAATAAAATTATTGATCTAATGGTACTACCCCCTCAGGATCAAAATTAAAATGAGGTGAGGGCGACAAGCTAGAAAAGCGTAGAGTAGGCTGAATAGATGCAAAAAGATGAGATTCAAGCTTGGATGAAGAGTTGGTTGATGAATTTTGATAGAGAGTTGACTTGGATTGATCATGGTTGACTTTCTTAGATTGAATTAAAGAATTCTTGATTTAGTCATTTAGGAACGATTTTGAAGCAGATTCGTGTGAGGCAAGCTTTGGCGATCAACTGCATTTGAGTAACATGTAAAACTGCATTTTTTAGCATCAAAATGTTGTCAAATTTCGATTTTGGTCCCGAAAATGGATTCAGGGTTCTCCAATTAGCTAATGGTGCAATTTTCACATCCATTGGAGTAATTTGGAAAATTAGGTCAAAACCTATATAAGGCCCAAAAGGGTCATTTCAAATCATTTTCACTTTCTGAGTTTAGAATTCAAAAAGCCATCTCTGATTCAAAATGGTGGTCCCAATCGAACATCATCGATTTGAGCACTTGCGGAGGCATGGACCACCCGAGTAACCCGCCTCTAGTAAGTAATTGAAAAACTTAGTCTTTAAGTCAAAATTTTCTCATTTTTAATAGATTTTTCCATGTTTTTACGTATTTTTAACAATATGATCAGGTCATCATACGAGCCGGTGAGAGAACTCGTATGAAAAACTACAAAAACTTAGTTTTTCATATGGGCTCATTGGTTTTGTCATTTGGGAGTGACCCACGACTCGTACGAGGACCTTCATAGAAACCCCTTTTGTCGCATCAGACCATGAATTGTTTTGTCATTTCAGCTTAAATTGTTGTAGCATGTTGAATCCTGACTCGTACGAGCTTTCATGCCAGTGAGCCTTTGTTGTACTTTTTTTGTATGGTAGGCAATGAGCATTTTTGAGGTCTTTACCAAGAAATTTCACTTATGTCTATGGAATAATTAGATTGCTTAGCCTTTTTGTCATCTTTTCGATCTGTTACACATTGATTTCACTTTGTTACTGATGATTGTTCATTTATTTCTCTTTTGCAGGCATAGTTTCCAAATATTCAGTTCCGATTTACATATCCTTTGACCATGTGGTTAGTGAGGAACCTTTGTGATGCTCAACGGGGTCACTTGGGTGAGTGTGGCTTCGGTTGGTTACTACAGATGCATGATATTTGTGTGAACCATGGATTTCTCACAACGTTGGTCGAGCATTTCCATAGTGAGCATAATACCTTTCACTTACCGACCAGGGAGATGACCATCACTCCCGAGGATGTAAACAATATTCTGCAGATCCCTTTTGCTGGAGAGTGGATAAAGTACAATACAACATCGTGACTCAACATACAATCTCTTATCTGATTTTTTCATGATCACACCATCTTAGACAGATCCATTTATTGGGATGAGATGGTGATCCAGTGTGGTGCACAATATCCACTTGCTTGCATCATGACATGTTTCATAGGTTGCTTCATTATGGAAGCAAGAGTCAATAGGGATTCCTGGTAGGTTGGGGTTAGGTATTGGAGAGACTTATGACCTGGCCAGATTTATTAGGTTGTGGTTAGTTCCTATTAGCACATATGTACCACGAGATGCACGGGGTGGTTTTTCGAGGTGCTAGGGGTATGGTTGCAGCGGTACTGGTGTTACACATATGGGCATGGGAGCACCTTCCCATTAGCAGACCAGTGATAGATGATCCATGACAGAGTGGACAACCTTTTGTGTACAGGTACTTAGGTTTCTTGATGTAGACCCACATGGGGAAGACTAACTACTGGAGACGTCAGCTTGATGATCTTAGCTTGGTTGTCTAGAGACCTTACAGAGGGACAAATGCTTGGACCAACTGGAGGGCTCAGAGGAGAGACTTCTTCGTATCTCATCCTTTGCTTGGGAGGACTTCTATTGTCATTGAGCGCTTTGTAGTGTCTTGAGTATTGTAGCAGTATGGCCATCCACAGAGTATACTACAGGAGTTCACAACTTATGCTTAATTTATTAATGAGGAGTGTTGAGGGTGGTCTTTGAGACTATCATTAGCTCTCTATTTATAGGAGCTTATAGGGTTACACCGTCCATCTCGGGACTACTTAGAGGTTATATCAGATGTAGGGGTCACACCCTAGTACAAGGATTATTTTCCATGTCATCCCTTTTTGAGATTCATGGATCCAGCCGTGAGAGCACCTCCAATAGAGGAGGTAGATGTACCTCAGAGGGTTGTAGGTGTAAGACATAGAGTCCATGTATAGAGAGGAGCAGGAGGGGTTCTAGGTGCCAACTCTAGTAGGGCACCAATAATAGGTCAGCAATGACAGCGGGGTGAGGGTGAGACCTTACGTTCTTTCAGTGTCAGTGTTGCATCTATTGGTGCAACGAATGAGGAGATGGTTGAGGCTGCATGATCCCACTTTTGATGATGTTGCCCAACATGCCTGTCAGCAGAGGGACGCACAAGTTGGAGTGGAGGAGGGTGTGTAAAGGGAGAAGACCTTGCAGGATGTGATTCATACCTTGAGAGGATGGGCCAGAGCATTATAAACACATCTAGTGGTTTCTCAGGCATAGATTGCAGAGTGAGACCATGCCTTTGCAGAGCGTGATGAGAGGATCCAAGGGTTGTCTCAGGGGTTTTCAGCTAAATGAGTTTCCCTCCAGCATGAGGTTACTTAGCAGACAAGCAGAGAAGCCTATTATGCGGTAGCATACAGCATGGCAGTTCCCGTAGTGCAGCAGGTGCTACCATATTCATAGTATTTAGCTAGATCTAAGGGACTAGGCCCTCCACCTAGAGAAGATGCATCTAGACCTACCCATCATGACAACGGTGAGGGAGGAAGTGAGTCTTGATTGTATCTTCTTATTTCTTATTCTATTATGATATTTTTGTGAGATTTTCTGATTGTATACATGATTCATTTGCATCAAGGATGCTCATTTTTCTAGGGATTATCTGGGCACTCTTTTGCACGCACTATTTGATATATATATATATATATGATTGATTTCATGCCCCATGTGGTATCATGTGTTGTCATATTTTGCTTATTCAAATGTTGCTTCTGACTAGATTAGCATCTTGTATCATTGCTTTGAGTAGCTCTTGTGTACATCTTAGATGGAAATATGTCTCGTTATCCCTTTTCATCTGTGTGTAATATGCTCTTGTCATGATATTTTGTTCTCCGATGTTTGGATTCTTTCTTAGTTGATACTAAATTTTAGTGTGCAGATATGTAACCTTAAGAAGATTTAATGCAGTTGATCACTTTAGCAAAAGATTCATCATTAAAAGGAATAGCTTTTTTTGTTGGTTATAATGCTAGTATGCAAGCCTAGGAATGATATGTAGCTTACGACATGAGTCTATTCATTTATTCTTTTATCCATTGTTGTCATCATCAAGCATTTGGGATATTAGAGTCAATACAACCCTTACCGGTGCCACTATGACCATAAGAATATGAGCACGACTTTTATCGAATAAAATTTGGGAAACTAATGTAAGCATCAAGGTATAAAACCAGGATGACTTGAACATTGTTTCTATTTTATTTCACAAGGATACACTAGTATCGAGGCATTCAGATCCAAGATAGCCATGACTGCATTCTTATGTAAACAAGCATATCTAACAGTCAAAGAGATAGTTCCAACCTCACCTTGGCGTGTGAGTAAACATGATCGAGGGATGTGGGGCTTTTCCACCTTAATTTGGAAGCTCTTATCATATACACCCTAGTTACTGGACATTATAGGATCATTGGAACAACACCAAAAAGAAACAATCAAAGAAAATAGTATAAAATTCAATGATAACAGACAACACTCAAGAAAAAGATCATCACTCTTTCAACAAATTTTAATGGTTGTATGTTTGTTTGTGTAGGGTGTGGAAAAACACCATTGTGCTTGTGGGTGTTAGTGTTGAAAAATAATGGTGTGTTCTTGAGTGTTAATAAGCCAATATTTTAAGTGCTTTATCTTACGTGTGTTGAAAAACATAATTATGTCCAAATAGGTAGTGTTGAGAAACATTGTTTGATTAAGGTGTTGAAAAACACCAGTGGTGTTAGTGGAAAACTGTCTGGTGGCTAGAAGACCAACGTAGATAACTTTGATGAGCAGGATGACTGACAAGGTGTTGACTTGATAATCAGAAGATGGCTCGTAAACAGGTGGTTGATCAATGTATACTTCTTCTTCTAACACACCATTCAGAAAAGTAGATTTTTCATCCATTTGATAGACCTTAAAACCTTTATAAGAAGTATATGCCAAAAGTATCCTTACAACTTCAAGTGCAAAAATAGGTGCAAAGGTCACACCATAGTCTAGTCCTTCTTCTTGTGCATACCCTTTGCAAACTAGCCTAGCCTTGTTTTTTACCACTTCTCCTTTCTCATTCAGCTTATTCCTGAAAAATCCATTTAGTACCTATAACATTCTTGTCAGTGGGCCTAGGTACTAAAGTCCATGTATTATTCTTCTTTATTTGATCTAATTCCTCTTTCATAGCCTTAACCCAATCATCATCTTCCAAAGCATCTTTAACATTTTTAGGTTCTAATTGATATAGTAAACAAGTTCTTTCCCTTACCTTACTCCTTATCATCACTCCATTATTTTTATCTCCAATAATATGATCTTGAGTGTGATTAAGTTTCACATACCTTGGGAGTACCAATTTTGTTCTTTGGTTACCTTCATCATCATTCACTAGTTGTGGATCATTCACCACTTTAGTCATCTATGGTATTGTATCTAGCTCTACCGGTTGAACATAAACAAAAATTTCATAGTCTTCTGGTTCCTTCTTGCTATATTCCTCATTTTTCTCAGAAAAATCATCAATTCTAACATTGATACTTTCAACCATATTGTTAGCAAACTTGTTCAAACACTTATAAGATTTAATTCTAGTAGAATAGCCTAGAAATATCCCTTCATCACTCTTAGAATCAAATTTACCATTTTGTTCATCCTTCTTTATGTAATATTTACTTCCAATTGTTTTTGAAATAAATGACACTAGGAGTATGAACATACCACAACCCATAAGGTTCTTTGTTTGTACCTTTCTTCAGTTGTACTAGGCTCAAAGTATAGACAACAGTACTTACAACTTCTCTCCAAAAGATTTAAGCCACTCCCTTTTGTATCAAAAGTGTCCTTGCACAATCAAGTATGGATCTATTCCACAATCAAGTATGGATCTATTCCTTATCTCTGCAATTTCATTTTGTTGAGGTGTCCTTGGTGCTGACATTTGTCTCTTAATTCCATGTTCTTCACAAAATGTTGTGAACTTGTGTGAATTAAACTCATATCCTTCGTCAAATCTGAGACACTTAAGTGCTTTACCTATTTTTCAAATCTTGTTTTTTACACCTAAAACATGTAGAAGGCATCAGATCTATCCTTCAAAAACATAATAGACATCATTCTTGAGTAATCATCGTCAAACAAGATAAAGTACTTATCTCCATAGTAGCTTTGAGTTCTAATAGGTCCACACAAATCAGTGTGTATAAGGTCAAGAATGCTCTGAGATGAATAAAATTTACTAGTAAAGCTAGAAATAGTTAACTTTCCCAACCGAAACTCCTTACACATAGCATTATCAGGCTTAGCTAAAGTAGGCAAACCTCTAACACATCTTTGCATACTGACCTTTGTCAGATTATCAAAATTAACATGAAAAAATCATTTATGCCATAGCGAACAGTCTTCAACTTTAGCAAACAAGCAATGTTTATTAGTAGAGTTCAATATTAATAGGTTACCTCTAGTCTGTTCACCAGTACAAATCAAGTCTCCAGATGTCCCTAAGATATTGCAAACATCATTACTAAATTCCAATCTGAAACCTTTTTTATTCAGTTGAGAAACACTTAACATGTTATAATTTAATCCATCAGCCCAATAAACATCATCACAATTAGTGTTATCATTAAGTGCTATTGAACCTTTTCCTCTTACCACATATGGAGAACCACTGCCGAATCTGACTGCACCTCCATCACATTCCTCCATTGAAATAAATTTTATTTTTTCACTGGTCATGTGATGTGTACACCCAATATCTATTATCCAGTCACCATTGTAATTCATGTTTGAAATCAATGCTTTTTCCTCACTACCTCCATCTACATCGGTTGAGGGATCTTCTTTGACTAAAAAAAAGACTATCTCTTCCATTTTATTCTTCATCAGTCACTCCTTCTTTTGCTAGGTAACATGCCTTCTTGCTATTGTCTTTGAAGTTCCTAAATTTCTTGAATGTATCCTTCCTATCATTGTCAGGACATCTAGATGAAATATGACCAATTTTGTTACATGAAAAGAATTTTAAGGGAAGTTTACTTTTGTCCTTTCCTTTTCCTCTAGGTAATCTCCTGGCTAGTAGGGCCTCCAACTATTCTTGATCTCTTTCCTCAGACAAGATAGAATCATAATCACAATTTCCTTTAGAACTGTTAGAGACTTCTTTTCCTTTCTTTTATGAACCAATGGTTAGGGAAGCTTTGAAAGTAGATTCTATTATGGTCATATTGTTATCAAATTTACTTAACTCAAAAGAAGTAAGCTTTCCAACCAAGGAATATAGAGTAACATTTCTAGGCTTAATAGATCTCAACTCTTGTATAGAAGAGATTCTAATAGCATATTGTGGTAGTAGGGTTCTCAAGATTTTACTTACCACTTCATCTTCTTCAAGTTGACCACCAACTCCTTTGATAGCAGAAACCACCTCCTTTATCCTATAGCTGCAATGAGCAATGTTCTCACCTTCATGCATTCTCATTTCATCGTACTTTCCTCTGAGACTGCCCACCTTTACTTTTTGAACATGAACATCACCGCCGTAAACTATTATCAACTTATCCCACATATCTTTAGCATTATCCATATCCCTGATATCTACAAACTCAACGTTAAATAGAGCACTTGCTATTTCTATCATTATAGAGTTATGCTCCAACTTTCTCTTTATTTGTTCAGCAGTCAGGGTGCTAGTAGGTTGAGCATACTTGGTTGTGAGATGATCCAATACTTGATCTCCAATGCCTGACAAATGTAGCTTCATCCTGCTTACCCATGTAGAGAAATTGTCCTTAGTGAAGATAGGTGCTTCCTTCATATACATCTTCAGATCTTTTCCCTCAAGCTGTTAAGCTTTCTCAGTCAGGGAACCAACTCTAATACCAATTGTTAATACATGTCTGATTACTGAGTGGGGAGGGGTGAATCAATAATCAACAAATTCATAGATTTCAATCTCTTTAAACTTTATACACCAAATCATTCAACAACAACTAATATAAATAAACATTTCAAAGCATGCATCCACAAGTAATCAATCACACAATGTAAACACCATATTTTTTCTCATGGAAACCCAAATGGGAAAAACCACGATGGGAGTTGGTACCCACTAAATTTGTACTCTTCTGGAATACGCCCTGTTAGGAGCTTATCGTGTTAAAGGTTACAAAAGAACTGTTAGGTGTCACCCGGTTAAGGGATTTTCCTTTAGATCTGTTAGGATATTTTCCCTGTTAGGAGAAGTCTTGCTAGAGGACTTTAGAACATTCAATTTGAATTCCACCTTGTTAGAGGATTTACAATAAATATCTGTTAGGATCCACCATGTTAAGGGATTTCACTATTACAATTATTAGAAAGCAACAGATAGAGTGATATGTGAAATTGCACCCCTACATGATCAGATCCAACTATGCTATGAAATTATTCTCCACACACTATACTCTACCTTGGCTTGATCACACTTGATTCCTTCACTTGCTTTGCCACTGAATCCTTTTGCAATTCGCAATCAATTCACAACTTCTTCTTCAACTTTCCAATATATAGATTTTCTTCCACCGACTTAAAATAAACCCTAGATTTGAGATATGAACAATCTAGATCATATTAGGTAATATACAATGTATCTAACAACTCATAAACTATTTTTATCTTACCGCTCGACTTACATATGGGTTTCACCTTGGAAATTGAACCATCTTCAAAAACTTGTTTGACCAAAAGAAACTTCTTGAAGAAGCCACCTCAAACATATACCTTGGGCAGTGTGATGCCAATATATGTTCCAAAAATCACAAAACTGCCTTACTACTTCATGAAAAACATCACCGATCCTATTGCCACTTCAAATTTCTTCACCGATTCACAAATCTTCATTATCTATTCAAAACCTCTATCTTGTTTACCTATTCATCCTGTTAACACCACTTCTAGTCCAATAAACTACTTGTACCTATCAAAAATATGAGTCACGATCACAAACATAGTATCTGGACATTGTTCTCAATCATATCTTATGACCGCTCCATCAAATAGTTTACTGAGTTGAGATAACATTCAAATCACTTGTTTGTCATAGACTATTTTAGCAGCTACCTAGTTTGATTACATTCAAACATAACTAACTCAATACTTCATATCAAAAGTCATGATTATAAAGTTAACATCATAACACATAACATATTCTTCCATTATAATAGCAACTTCAAAATCATACTGAAACTAATAATTCACTCACACAATATCTTGTAACATATTGAAAACATTAAATCAATCAGTTGATCACATCAATGACAACCTAATAACTAATTCACCTATCATCAAATCTATACCAACCTTCATCAATGCAATACTTAGCATCACTGCATTAGTTATGCTAACATTTATGTCTTCTTTCATATTCCAAAGGTTCATATTTAATGGTTTGGGTTTGTGTATAAAGATGTGAAGCCCTAACATTGTTATTTTGATGTCTCAAACTGGTAAACTCGATTAAAAGATTGGTTTTTGGGGCTTTATTGATATATTCCTTAGATGAGATTGTATGAGAGATTTTAGAGAGGGTGTGCAGACATTTTATAAGATGCTTGAAGTAGTGGCAAGGTGAGGAAAGGTCATGATAGAGTTTTTCATCAAACCCTCCTAGAAACTGCCTAAAGTGAGGTTTTTCTTATTTGATGTATTAATGAGTGTTTCGGTCACTAGAAATGGTTGATTTTGGCCAATTGTAACCCATAGAGAAGGTTTAAGAAGAGTTTTGGGTTAGAGAGAAGGTTTTGGTAATATGTCCTTTGTATAATTGGCCTAATTGGCCTTGTAGGACAATGTAGGAGACTTGATTTGAAGAGGTTGTCCCAAAGTAACCTATGTTCATTTTGAGAAATGTTTTAGAAATCCATAAAGGGTATCTGAAACAATGTTTATTTTGTGGGATTGATTTGGTTGTAAGAAGTTATGCTTAATTTTGTCACTATTAGGGGATACTAGGGAATAGTGTTGATTATATGAAGGGGATAACAATTGATGAAATAAATGTTCTTGAGGGTTGATAAGGTGTTGAAATGTTGTGTTTGGTTGAATCTAAGGGCGTTCCTTATGTTGGTTGGGTCTTGTGAACATTAAAGTTCTCATTTTCTATTTGTAGCCTATAAGGCAAGGTGTCTTTGTGAAGGGAAAGCATGAATTTGTGAAGTATCACGGTGATGGCACATTTTGAAACAAACCATATCAAATTCATTGATCATTCTGTGATGTTCATGTGTCAAGAAGGTTGTCATGGTTGCATAATTGAGTCATTGAGCCCATTGCTATAAAATATGCTTCCAAGTTGTTGATGGTGAACCCCGCCTCTATAGATAGATTAAGATGGGCATCATTTATTTATTTCATACCTTATCCATCTATTCCCTTTACTAAAAAATAATGAGCATTTGCTCCCTTCCACTAAGGAACAGGGGTGGGGAAGAATATACCTAATTGGGATGAGTCACAGTGAACCATGGACACACCAAGAGAACCTATTCTTAACTATGTTAGGTGGATGAGGGATGCAAGTAGGAGAAGTGGAAAAGTATGTACAAGATAAAATATTAAGTCATTATTCCATTATTTCAAGCCCATCCCCTCATTGGCACTATAGAATGAGGTGGTGTCACTTGACTAGATAGCTTAGAATTAACCTTTTAGAAGTCAGACTCTTGAGGGAATGAGTTGGAGGAGCATTTGTGATGGATAAGTTATTTAACTAAAGGCACCAACACATGAAAATAATCACAAATTGACAACACACAATATTGCATAAACAACATTATGCTGACTCAACAAAGGATTGTAGTTGTACAAATATGTCTTTGAAAAGGCAAAAGATAAATTGATTCTCAAATACCATATTCAATAATCTATGTATACGATAAATATGTTTAAGTGAATGATGAAGTTCAATGCTAGATTCAAGAGATGATTGATCATGTAAGGTAGATAAAACTATTCTCCATGTGTGAACTTGCTAGTCCTTGTGCTAGAGAAGGATAGAACATTGTCTCTCTATGTTGAATGCCATGATCTCGACAAGATCATGATGTAGCATCAATATTGCTTGGCATGCATTAAGCACTTCTTGGACTATAGATCTATTGTGCAGATATTTATTAATATTGATCACAAATTGGGATATCACTATATACCAATTCATCTAGATGTTTGAAATACATCATTCAAAAATAAGGAGGGATTCTACAAATGGATGGTTATGCCTTTCAGATTGATCAATGCATGGCCTGCATTCAACTAAAATGAATATTATCTTGACAACTCTTCACCAACTCCTTTGTCATCATCTACTTGGATAACATTCTCATCTTCATCAAGACTTAGAATGAGCATGTATCATTTCTATTGGACACTTCAAACCAACAGAATTTGTAATAAAAATTTAGTATGTCTACCTTCCACACAATACAATTTTATTTGGGGCTACATCATTGTATAAGCATCTATCTTGATCTATTAAGGAAAAAATATATTTCAAGATTTGTTAAATCAACAAATCATTGAATTGTGCAAAATTCTTTGATGTCAACTACTATCAAAGGTTTGGCTTTAGATTCTTGTACCTTATGTGATTTCCCAACTAAGTTATGTATGCTAATGCAATATCTTTTAGATCCCTACATAACAATATTTTATAAGAAACTCAAGTAACATCTCTGTGTAGCATTTGGTTTGGTAATTATTGACAATGAGCATCACTTTGAGATTTAGATTGATGCAATTGACTATATGCATTTGTGCACTTTTCACCTAATATAGACACCTAATCACCCATTGTTTAAACATTAAAAAACATAATATGTTGACTAAAAGGACCTCTGATCAACAAATTTTATCTTCTCAAAAACTTATGATGCACTTGTGCGAGGTAATAGGTTGGTAAATATGATTAGAGTGAAGTTTTTTTTCAAGTTCATACACTTGTACATTTAGAAGGCACACCACACTAGTCCTCATCTAGAAGATGTACTACACTAATATGACTAGACATTTTGGCACTACCAAAACTATAATAGTCTTACAACAATATTAATATTAACTCACATGCATTAAAACATTGAAGTCCATATTAGTCCTCACATTCCTTGTTGCATTTCCAAACCTACAAATAAGGAACTTGAGATTTACACACCTCTTGTAGTTTTACAAAGATCTTGTCTCTTTAAGAAGAAATATTTATACTTGGTACTAAAAGAGTTTGAAGATTGACAAAATGTATGAGTTATTCGAAAAAAGAAAAAAATAATCATACAACCAACATCCTCCAACATTAACAAATAATTGCTTTGGTCTTCTTTGACCTCATTGTAAATAATTGCTTTTGTATGATTTTAACACCTTCTCTATTAATCAACAATATTAACAATTTACAAATTAATAATTAATAATAAAAAGTCCAACATGTAAAATTAAAGATGTTTTCCTCTCTCAAATGGACGTAGCTAAGCTCCAAACAGGATGCATCATTGACCAAATTTGAAAATCTGAAAACACCATGGATTTTTATGAAATTTTTAGCAACTGCTCTTCATGATCTACATATTTTGTGGTCGAAAACCACAAAAAATTTGCTAAAAACTTATTGTGCTTTCATGAATTTGAAAAAAAAAAAAGTTTGACTTTTATTTTTTATTACACCGTAGGCGTTTCCTTTGAAAGGCCTCGGGCAAAAATGTACATCGGACGGTCGAAACAGGTGCAGACAGAAATGACTACCATAGAAACAATCTGATGCATCCATTTTTTTCTACCACTTTACACGTTAGCTGTAAAGTTTTCCTTTTTTGCCACGTCAATTTAGCATAACGGAACAAAAAGTCTGCTAAATCTGGCCGCGGCTCTGCTAAATCTTGTGAAGGAGAAGAGCGGCAAAAGTAGTGCAAAAGATTCGATTATGAGATCTTCAGAGGCATCGTGGATGATGCAGACACAGCAGCAGTATCAGAAACAGTCGCTGTACATTCGAATGATGAAAGAAGATGATTCCATTGTTAACAAACAGTCCTCAATCTCCTAATGATTAAAGTGGGCAGATTAGCTAAAATTAGCATTAATAATTCTTCTGAAAGGTTGCACCATATC
>MU228229.1:319141-343329 GCA_018584345.1 Thuja plicata
CTGATGTGATATGTTACTTTTGTGCATCTCATTGGGGTTGCGAGATTAATTGAAATAGTTGTTTCATCTAAAATGATGGCAAGCAAAGATTTTGCCAAGGATTTAGGGCTATTGATTGATGGAATCAAAAAGTAAACTTGATGAGAGTGACATTTGAATATGGAAAAGGACTTGAGAGGTTGAGGTCTAAAAAGGGGAGTTTGAAAATCATTTATGATTATCAATAAGGTCGTGTTATGTTTGAAATATGGAGAGAGGGAGAGATCTAGAGGGAGATATAGTAATAGAAAAAGGTAGAGATAGAGATGGAGATGGAGTAATAAAAAGAGGTAGAGATAGAGATGGAGATGGATATGAAGGAGAGGGATGGGTAGAGAAGAAAATGGATATATAAAGAGAGAGGAAAAAAGAGCAGGTATATAGAGAGAGAGTTGATCTTCCATAACTATTCGGCGTACCCATTGCACACTAAGATGCGATTGCTAGTTTTTAATATAGTCATATAGACTTCAATCTTGTGGACGCTATTTAAACCTCTCTTCATTCAGTCATTCCACATATATTTGTCTCGTTGATCACTACACGCGGTTCATAGAGTCTAGTAAGTCTACGTAAGAAAAAGTCTCCTTATCAACCCAAACTCCTCCTTCCGTATCTGCGGAGATGTTGTAGAAGCAGCGTTGAAGAGGAGCAGGAGTAGCAACAATGAAGGGAGTTTCCTTATCTCGGCCATCGACCACAATTCAGGCCCCTTCCGCTATGTGTAAAAAGTCTCTTGGCCTTGTGGGTACTTTTCCATCCTGTAGGCCTCTTGGCACCAATTCCGGATTCATTGGCAGCAGAATTCTTACATCCTGTATAAAATCGAATTCATTTGGGCATGTGGGTGTTGGATATCAACACACGAAAAAGAGCATGGTAGTTCCCAAAGCCATTGCGACAGCTTCTAAAGAAGCGGACATTCTTGGCTCCATCACCATCTTCACTGCTAGCGGGCAACCTGTAGACCTCAAAGACCTCTGGGATCAAGAAAATGTAAGTCGTTTCATTAATTATATTTTTTGCGAATAGGTATTGACCAGGACCATTATGGCGACACTAGTTTTCAAGAAGTTTTAACTGTTACATGTATCCAACAATTACCTTCACGGGTATTGTGGGGCAGACAACAGAGGCATGAAAGATACTACTTCTGATACCGCGATGATAGCTAGCAAGTAACTACTCTGAGAAATGAGCCGGAATCAATTGAATTTCAATTAGGTCAAATTGGCTCTGACATATCAAAATTGTGAGAGAGCAGGCTCTACTGCTCAGCTATGCATGTTTTAACATGTCCATGTGGCTGTGACAAAGCAGACCACCCAAGAGGAGGCGAATGTACAACGACCAAGGGAATTTGACAGAATAGTCACCCCTAGTGGCAAGTCCCAAATGAATTTTGATCTAATAGATATCCACAATGGGCGGTTCCAAGTGACTTTTGACAGGATAAACATGTCTAATGGCAAGTACCAAGCGAATTTCAACAGCTTAGGTGTCCTTACCCTTGTATGTGGCTTGTAAGCCGAAACATATTCTTAGATTGTTGGCAGAGATAAATATGATATTTGTTAATTTTAAAGATGTTATGGATGGAACATTAATTGCGCCTACCCTGAGATTATATGTGAATGAAAACTAAACCTCAGGACCCAAGTTTTATCATTAGCCTTTTGGATTGCATGTGTATAATTTTTCATTTAGTCAGATAACAGCGAGTGGCAGGTCCGTCCAATCATTATTTACTTTATATGTTATTGCAGCACTGCTACACATACGGTCTTTTTTGACGTTTTTGACATTTGTTGAAATTTCGACGTGCAACATAATGCCTTTATGAATACCAGTACCAACTACCTTCAGGTTGGTTTCTGTTGACAATATTATACACACAACAACCAACAACATGCAAATAGCATATGAGAAGAAAGTAGTCAGTTAGGCAATTGTTTACAGTGAATGCTAAGATGCTATCCAGCGTGACACTGGTTCTGATATAATGTGTAGGTAACCAAAATGAAAACTGTCAATCGGCATAATGCAAATTGATTTTTGCATTTGAAATATACTTTGCCCAAGTTAAAAGAAACGAGATTTTGGTGTTCGATTTCTTCGTTATACAATCAGTTATTAAGTTTTGTGCTTGTTATCACAGCTAAACAGGCTTTTCTCATATTAAGTCAGGCGGAAGCCCTCTTGGTATGGATTTGTGAATTGAAGGGCAAAAGTGTCTATATTTGCAATGAATGTCACTTGATGGTCATTTTAAGGTCTTATGCCATCCAGAAGGTTGTTGTGTTGGAGCTTTGGTGTAGTTTTGAAAGGATTTATGTACACATGCACAGTCAAACGAGGGGAAGATAGTACCAAGTGAGTTGTACCTATAGAAGTGATCCAGAACTGTACATGACACTAGGATCTTTGTTTTGATTGTGAGGGGTGGAGACTAACTTTAGCAGCTGAAGTTTAGATGTTTTCTAGCACGACTAATTTGTTAAATCATTTTTAATAGCCCCATCATATTTTAGAAATGTCTCTTTGCATTCAACCGTTGATGTAAAAGATACAGAACCATAGAATCCCTTTTGCAGTGTCTACATCTCAATAATGATCCAACAGCTCCTGCTGAAAAATCCTGAAGTTCCTTCTCCACAGAGAATGGCTCCCTTTTCACAAATAAATACTATTTACTTTAATATATGCTGAAGAAGCTGCAATGCAAATCTGAGTGCATTTAATAGTGAGGAGGGCCAACAGAGTTGAATCAGTTGGGAAGCCAAATATTAGTTTGAAGAGCACCTTTTTGGGCTACTTCAATTTTTTTCCCAGAAAATCAAAGTGGCTGCAATAGATGTACATCTCCAAGCCAGTATTCTGGGTGGATAATTTTGGTAGGTGAAGACTAAAATTCTGAGAATGCATAGATCTAAAGTGTCTAAAAACACAAGGTTAAGATCCGTTTCATTTCATGAACTTAAACAAGTACTCATTTTTGTTTACCTTAAGTTGGCAACGTCTTTTTGTTTCAATAAATTGAAAAAATTGGCACAAGTGATGCAATTACCCAAAAAGGCAGCATAGACAATTTTCTAAACACTATTTTTCATAGAGAGGGAGTAGAACCTTTATTTATTTTGTCTTGTCTTAGACTCAGCAGATTGGGATGTATTACAATTAGACCATGCAGAATAGCGATTCAAATTGAAATCCTGCATTTCTATTTACATGATGTACATCTCCAAGCCAGTATCTTGGGTGGATAATTTTGGTAGCCGAAGACTATAAAACTGGGAATGCATAGCTCTAAAGTGTCAAAGACTCGCAACACAAGGTCAATACCGAATTCATTTCATGAGCTTAAACAAGTATTAATTTTGTTCTCCTTCAGTTGGCAACAACTTTTTGTTTCAATAATTAAAAAAAATGGCACAAGTGATGCAATTATTCAAAGAGGCAGCATAAAAAGTTTTCTAAACATTATTCTTCGTAGAGAGAGAAGGGAACTTTTATTTGTATTGTCCTGTCTTAGAGTAAGCAGATTGGGATGTATTACAATTAGACCATGCAGAATAATGATGCAAATTGAGATCCTGCATTTCTATTTACTGGAGTATCTCTCTTCAGTGGGGGAGAACTGAACTTTCCAAGTAGCTTCAGCTTAGAGAGTCATTGTGCTTTGTAGCATTCCTCTGTTCTCTGAATATGAGAATGTTTACCTAATCATAGACATGGACTGATCTCTTGGCGTTTGTGCAGCTGCTTAGTAAATCTTGTGTGACAATTAACCGCTTGAGTTGTTTAGGCAAGTTCCGGACCACTATTTAGAATTTTAGAACAAAACCAGGTTTATTCTCTTTAAATATATTAATATTCTCAAAGAGAGAGTATGCATGATTTTGAATATCCAAGGATGAAGAAAAACAACAATGAAATGCCATATAAAAAACTAACTACTGATTTTATGATTTTATCCAGATTGATGTCACCACCTAAAATGGTGAATATTGTACTTTTTTGGACTTTTGCAAGAGAAATTCTGTGGTAGTATTAGACATGCAGCCTATTTATACTTGATAGGAAAGTTAGTGTGACTCACACAGAAGACTGTAGTGAAATTTGGCAATTGTTTACACCTACTACAATACTGTGTAGTAGCATTCCATTTACACTACATTGACATGGCATGGAAATGAGAGTAAATGAAAATTAATTACCTTGGTTCCAAATGGGAAAAACTTGGGCAGAACCCTACAAACTAAAAAGTGAAACAATATTTGTACAAGTAGAAAATCCCGATTAAGTTATTTCATGTCAAATATACTGCATGCAGATTAGATCTAAACATAGTATATAAGAAAAAATCTAATTATAAAAAAGAGTGCTTTTTAAAATATATATATATATATATATATATATATATATATATATATATTACAGCCCTTGATAAAGCTGAAGACCAGATCACCCCGGAGGAGTACAACGTGACAACATTTGATCTAGGACATGCCGCCAAGGTCAAGTAATTGAGGAGTTTGATAACTCTGCTAGAGCAATGAAGGAGAAGATGAGGAGTTGGAAGAAAAATACCAAAAAGTGAACAGTGAGAACACGGCCTTGTGTGGGTATCTAAAGAGCTTATCCCATCCAGTAAGGAAAGAAGGCCAGGCATTTGTTCCTCTTACAATTCTTCCTGTGGAATTAGTAGAAGGCAATAAGGAGATGAGAAGAGTCACCCAAGGTGCAAAGGTATGGTTGGAAAGCATTCAAAGGGAGGTAGAAAATTTTGTTGAAGACTTGGCGCAGATGTATGAAAGGGCTTTAGCTACCCTTTCCAAGACACGATGCATAGATGAGTCCTCGGATGATGAGCATTTTTACTAAAAAAAAATAATCCTACAGCTGCAAGCCTTGATGGAGATCATAGGTAGATGTTGGCTAATGATGGAGTGATAAGGGAAGGAGAGGCATATGATTTCACCCATTGGTACAGTGCAATAGTCATAGCAAAAAAGATGTTTGAAAATTCCAATGAAGAATATTGAGAAAGGTGATTGGAAACATTCAGAATGGAATTTTCAACACAATTGTAGCCTTGTTAACACAAGGAATGATTAAGGATGATATAACTGCAAATAGCCTAAGAGGGAAACTAGAAGAGTTATTTCAATTAAATTCCTTCTCAAGAGATGACTTTGAGAACTTTTCCATATTCTCAAATGTCATGCACACCGCTCAAGTCTCAATGCCAGATTGGGAGAATAGTTTCAACAAATGTGAAAGAGACAACCATTCTGGAAGTCAAACGAGAAGTGACACCAAGTGTGTCATTGTAGATGAGTTGGAGATAGTGTTGTCAAGATTCCAAGCATTCAAAGAACATAATCAAGCATAGGCTATTCTAGGCGAAAGAGCATTAATGACTTAGTGGGAATCTTTCTTCATTAATGGGTCAACTTTGGCCACTTCCCCACTAAGTTAGTGACTTTCTTCTAATTGGTCCATATGGACCCTCTCATTAATTGTAGATTCTCTCTTCTTGCCCTGACCCTAATTAGGGTTGAGGTGGCAAAATCTAGGCCATTTATTTTGTTTCAATCTTGGCCACCCATTGTAATCTGAGACCTATATAAAGGCCTCACTTCTCATTTGTAAAGGAGAGAATTTTAAGATTGTTGCTTAAGAGCTACCAAGATAATAAAGTCTCCATTGTTGGTTTCATGGTGATTACTTGAAGTATTTTGGTGCTTGAATGGTTTCATTGTTCCCTCACTTAAAGTAGATTTGTTTTCAAGTACTTAGATGAATGCAATTGATAGTATTGTTATGGTGAAATTGTCTTGCTCGTACCTTTTGTTCTTAGGTGATTCCTAAGCGCAGTGTAAGGTTGGTTCTAAGCCCTTATGTGGATGTTTTACTTCTATCATTGATGCACATTGTTTGTTTTGATGGTGTTCATTGTGATATGAAAATTATTTGCACAACCCTTGAAGATTTCACCAACTTTGTGTAGTTGTTGAATTTGGAAAAGCTAAGTTTGGTAGATTTCATCGCAGTAGTATTCATCTCTCAAGTTCTTAGGATTAGGATAGATCTCTCAACCCTACTCTCATTTACTTTCATCATATATTGTGAAAACCAAAAAAAAAACTAATTGCATTGCCATATCATCTGAAAGTTTCCATAAACCAATACCATTTGAAGTTGACTTGAGGAAATAACATAAGTCCTTAGATACCAACATATCACATCAACCATTGAGCTTATCCACAGTCAAGAACTAACATAAAAAAACCCTAGAGTCAATTGTATGATCTTTTGCAATCTTAGCATACACATGATTTTGCTCAAGAGAGGATAAGATATCTCAATATTTTATTAAACTATTGGTACAGTCATAAAACATCCATCAATAGGGCCTAAGTTTGAGGATGGCGGCGGGGGGGATAAAATTTGTTGATGAGTAGTCTTGTTGCAACACATCTTCCAGTGCATATCAGTTTCGAGTCTTGTTCCAATGTTCTATTCCATACTCTCAAGACCATGCATTTGCTAATCATAGTTTCCAGTTTGACGTTCTTCCTTTCTTGTGTTATTTGGTGAAGTTTTGAGCATATTTGATGAGATATTAATGCCTATATTCATGTTGTGGCTATTCAAGATAGGATTCAAGTCTTACTTGAATTATGTGAAGAATTTCATCGTATCTGGGAGAAGACTATCCCATGTTTGCAAGTATTGATGTGTATTCCCAAGCAAACCTTGGTGGAAGTAGGTGTAATAGAAGTGACTCAAGCATTTGATTCATTGTTGTTATTGTGCATTGGTATTGAGGAAGGAAATTCTTGAGAAGGTAAAGAATGGTTGCATTGAGTTGAGAGGATTGGTATAGGATATTCAAGATGGCATCCTCATTTCAGTAGGGGTCATGTTTAGACACAAAGTGAATGATGATAGACATAAATGTGGAAGAGTTGAAAGAAAAGATGAATAATACTTTCTTCAAAGCTACAGGTTCCATTTTGGAGAATCATTTGGAAGATGCAACTTCGTTCATAACTTTCATGAGTACATGTCAAGAACAAGGATCTAAATGGGAAAAGGTTTTTTCCACATGTGCTGATGACTTGGCAATCATTGAGTACAAGGCACCAATGGAGGAGCTTGACATCATCATGCCCAAGTTCATCGAATTTGCTATCAAAGAGAAGAATAAGGGGAGCGTATCTTTAGAAGATAGTTTGTTGTGATAAGGGGCGCATATCAAATTTTCTTGATTCACCCTTGGAGGCTACTTTATTTTTCATTGGTTGGAATTTAATGTTTGTCGGTAGTAGTTGTAACAAACCTTGATTAAGGTTCCCTTGAATTATCTTGGTTGTTGATTTAGAATCAATCTGGGCCCTTGGTTGCAATTGAAAGCTTCATATAAAAGCTTGCTCATTTCATTTGTAAGGGAGTAGAAACTCATTTGTGAAATTGTTGCTGAGATACTGCCAAAGTAAATTCAAACTCATTGAAGCTTGGTGAGAAATTGTGTTGTTTTGGGTCTTAGTATGGTGTCCCGCTTCTCATTAACTTTAGAATTTTTTACATAAAATTGAACAGTTGAATAGAAGATTGTTGTTGTTGATTCATGGTGAAACCTTTATGTTCATACCATTTGCAATTTGTTGATTGCAAGTTGTAGTGCATGGTTAGTCTGAACTTATTTCAAAAGCTTAACTTCAATTGCTTTATACTTGTTGATTCACATGTTTTATGGTGTTGAAGTGTATAATTGATCTGAAAATCATTTGCATACCCTTGGGAGATTGCATCATCTTTGCATAGTTGTTTCCTTTTGGCAAAGCAAAACTTGGTTTGGTTTCCCCAAGTCAGTAGTAATTTATTGCATTGTTATAAGTAGATTAAATCCCTTAAACCCGTCTCTTCTGCATTTTATTATAAAAACTCTTGTTATGATTAGTTGAAGAGCTCACATTGCAAATCATTCATTGTTTAAAAGAAAGTTGATAAATCCAGAAGGAATGGTACAAGTTCCTTTGTGTGTTACCAACAAGATCACATTATATTCACTGAGTTATATCCAACACTAAAGTCGCTAGTTCGCAGTGTAGACCATGGGGTTGCCTTATTGGATCACATATTGTCATATTGTTAAGCATTTGAGGTTTCCTTGTTCAAGAGAGGATAGAATATTTGGTGTTTTTTTTTTCTGTATTAGCGAGTGTCACAAAATACCCATCAACAAAACACTAGTTTTTTAATTTAATGCATGAGATGGTGTGAATAATTGTCTTAGAGTAAAAGGTTAAAAAATATTGTTTTGGGTAATTGATATACTATGTGATAATTTATAATTTTTTAATATTAATAAAATATAAATATTTCATTAAATTAATTCTCTGTTTAATTTTATTATTGTATTAATTTTTAATGTTATTAATATTTTATAAGACTCCTACATTTTTCTGTATATAAAAAGTGTTAGGAATTTTGTATATTGTTTCTATTATTATTGTTTTTGATTAGGGTAACAACAGGTTTTGAAGGGGCCCCAAAACCCTATACAAGCAGATTTTGGCGGGAGTCTGAAACCCATCTAAGACAGAACTTTGCTAAAGAATAAACATTTCAAACCAACAGACCAAAGACAGTAAACTGCCAGCAGCTAACCGAAATGAGACTCTGAAACCCCAGCTGCCCTAAGAACGAGCAACAACCTTAAACCGTTAGCTTATCTGGAGTATTAAAACTCCCCAAACAGATTTCCAAGGTTTTAACATGGATCCCTAAACCAACAATACCAACATCACAGAGCACCATTGCCCCAATCCCAACCTTTAACCCTAACCAAAAACAACCATCCTCCAGAATGGGCCCTTGAAAACTGTCAGCATCCAGCTGCAGGTACTAGCTAACCACACACAACAAGCAACACAAAGATAAAAAAATGGGAAAACCACAATTTCCCTCATCCTCCTCGTTAGCAGCAGGTCTGATTTCCTCCAGCACTGATTTGGCTTTTCAGCACATCCCACTCAGTCTGCAAAAAACAAACCCCCAGCTATTTCCAGCAAGCTTTCATATGACTACATGAAAGAGGCAACCACACTCCACTACCAGCAATCTCCTCCCAGTAGCCGCAGACCACCTCGATAGGCTGAGCCCTCACCTCAATAGAGTCTTCCACCTCAATAGGAAGCGAGGGAGAAGAGAACTGAAGAACAACAAGACTCCACCACCAAGAAGCCACACGAAAAGCTGCCTCCTCAATAGGGCTATACTCCACCTCGATAGCAATAAAGTGCAGAGCAAATAAGCCGATAAGGGGATCAACCCTGCAAAATATAGCTTCCAGCAATAGGGGATAATAGAAAATAGCCGATATCAACACAGAGAAACAGTAAAAGAAATAATCTACCCAGATAGGGTCGAGCCATTCGTCCCTCACAAAACGGGCCATCCACCATTCAAGATTCTCACTAGTTCTGCTTTTGGGCTTCTCTTCCACCGCCAAAATGTTCCCTCTTCCATGAGCAGGGCGGTGAAAATAGATCCAATGAGCGCAATGGGGGTGCGTCTCGTAGGCATTCAACCTCCAATCAACGTCAATTGAACCACAAGCAAAATAGAGAACAGGAAAGAGATGTGATCTCCCTAGATACCAAAGACCTTTGCAAGATCCGTCGTAGACAACAGCCTCAAGCCTCACAGTCCCCGCGTGATGGGAGGTATGAGCTTCCTTTGTAGAGCAGTACCAGCCATCACCAGTATCCTTCTGCCTATCATCCTCCGCTTGGTGAAAGAACAGATACTCCTTTCTAACGCTGCCCCCACCAAGCACAGCCCGGATCTCCCACGCAGCAACACCCTCCGCACCATCACCTTGCGCTGCATCCTCCATAACCAGGGCCCCACCCCTAGTCCAGCCTCCCCCATCACCATCACTTTCCTCACCTCCCTCTGCATCTTCCTCTGCTGCCCCCGTTCCTGCTCCTCCTGAAACCCTAGCTCCGCCGCTCTGCATTGTCGTTCGACCAGTTGTTGAGTTCATTGTTGCAATAACTCATCACCGTTTCTATTATTATTGTTTCTAGGCTGTAAATATGTATATATTTTGGTTTTTAAATGTTTTTGTATGGATGAACCAAAACAAATCTAATCACTTAATTTTTTTTATCCAAATCCATGAGCCCAACCTTTGAACCCAAAACCAAATCAGCACCACTATCAGTAACTAGTATTCCTAGATTGCATTGTACAATAGCAGGTTGTTGAAGTGGCCGAGGCTGATTGCAAGTGATAGGAGCTGGTTTAGACCATCGTTAAGTTCTGTTTACACCCATAGAGGCATTGCATCACCTTTTAAGTGCCTGAAAATTAGTTGCATGAGGAGGTTTACTCACTCTTACTGGAGCTTTCTCCATGATGTAGAGTGTCCCCAGCTGTAACTTGCTTCAGTTGTGTTATGCTTCCTTGCATCTTCATTTTACTCTGTTATGCAAAATTCATGTTGCAAGTCTGATTGAACTATAAAACATTAAGAGATCACCATTGTTAGAACTTAGTGGAATATTGAAATATTCTATGTTTTAAAGATTGTCTTCAGGATTTTCACAAGAGGATCCACTGTTAGTGCACTTGTGTGATGAATATCTATTATCCTCTCTTCTTATGGATCAAGCCTTGACCCTAAACTAAAAATTTCCAATCTTTTCGTGCTTTAATATTTCTGCCCCTAAGTGGACAATGAGCTAAAGCAAAGATTAGTCTACATAAAAGCATTTCAGGACTACTTTTTAGAAAACTTGGGAAATAGCATGACAAATGTGCGGTTTCCAATTGCTCAGGATTAATCACAAGTTTTTGGAGTGTAATGCTACTATTATATGCATTAGGGACATGTTTCCATATGCTCATTATACAAATTTATATTGCATCAGTTGTAGAAGAGTAAGACATTGATTCTAAGTTCTAAGCAGATTCATGCTCTCTTATTGTACACAATGCTGGTGCATCATTTTTCCCAGTAAACTTGTCTGAATGGCCTTTATGTGCTCTTTCAGGGAATGGCTGTGGTGGCGCTTCTCAGGCATTTCGGATGCCCATGCTCGTAAGTCTAGAGCAATTATATGTCTGCTAATACTGGTAAAACAGAAATTTTACTAGATGCAAAGGCAGTGAATTGAAGTGTCATGAAAGGGTACTGGGAATCCTAGTAATTTCATTGTCAATGTTTTCTCTAAATAGTGCCAGCGTATACACATACCTAGGATTTAAGGACCCTTCACCCAGAAAATAATAAATTTGATGGCAGGATGCCAATTCCCAGTTGTACTGTTAATATATTTTGGGTTTCAATGTTATTTAGAATAGGCTTCTTATTAATTACTAGAAGCAGTTGAGGTTTTTAAGAATTATTAGTCTTGCTAGATTTTACAACATTCCAAGGTGCATTTATCAAATTATATTTTTTGTGTTAACCTCTTTGAAGTTGGGAGTTGGCATCAAATTTGAAAGCTGTGATACCAAAGTTTGACTCAGCAGGAGTGAAACTTATAGCAATTGGTGTAGGCACTCCAGACAAAGCTCGTATCCTTGCTGAAAGGGTAATCATTGTATTCATTTAGTTGAAGTTTAGTCTTATGCTGAGAAGACCAGTATAATTTTCATGCATTTGAGGTGGATAATTTGTCCATAGTTGGGACCTAAAAACAAACTTTTCACATTTATTTGTTTCATCCAGCTACCATTCCCATCTGATTCGCTCTATGCAGATCCAGATCGCAAGGTAATATTTCAGCTTTCTGGTCTTATCTACTTGTAATTGTTTTAGTATCTTGATGTAGAGCATTTGACTAGGGATCTCATTGCAGCATTAAATTTTCAGGCATATAATGCTCTTGGATTATATTATGGCGTTAATCGGACATTCTTCAGTCCTGCTAGTGTAAGCCTTCTCTTCCCTCATTGAATGCTTGTAGGACGAATACAAAGGAAAGAACCAAACAAAATATTACTTGTAAAGTTAAAATAAGAGAATTAATTCTAATGTCCCTATGTCTATCACACCATTTGAATTGTCATGATTCTGCTTACTTGATATGAAATGTTTAGTGCATGTTAGTGTTCATATTCATGTTTTGTGTTTTATTGGGTAAACATAAATATTAAAAGGCAGTGTAGCCAAATGTATGTTTGAGGAACACAGAATCTGATCATGGTTAGCATGAGAAAGGCTCGACATGAAAGTGAAAACCCACTTTGCTGTCATCACCTTTTAGAAATAGTTTTAGCCCTTTTTTTTGCATTGATGTTTGCCGGCCCATATGGTATTTTTCCTACAAATTCATTGTAGCCAGAACATGACCACTTAAGAATTTCTATGTCTGCAAGCTAAAGTAGCCGAATTGGCCCTCTGCAGCCATCGACTCTGGAAACGAAACGATTTAGAGTCGGAATCGGAGTCGAATCCCTGTGGGCACGCACAGGGTATGATTTTTTTTCGTTTGAAGCGTGTCAGGAATGTTTGAATCGATTCACGGGCTGATGTGGCAATTCTAGGTCGATTCCAAGTCACGGGTTTGACTTTCACGTGGAAAAAAACCCTAAAAGTTTTGTCTTTTCCCGTTCACGTGGCTCGTTTTGATATGGTTTTCATCCCTGCGACGACTCCTTGGCTCGAGAGCTCCTGCAGGCATTAGACGGTTTATTTTTTTTGCAGACACATACTCCTTGTCTTGACGACTCCTGCAGACCTGCGACATTCGGCAACGGGCTCCTGCATCGGCGATGACGAGCTCCTGCATTCCCTGGCCTTCGACATTCATAGGTAGGGCTGCCTTCTATTTTCTTTCAAAGTTTTAAATTTAAAAAATTAAAACCAAAGTAAACTTAAAAAATTAAAAGTTAAAATTTTTCTTTTTTTTTTTCAATGTAAACTATAGGATTGTTAAACTTTTTAGTCAAAGTTTAAAAAAAATAAAACCAACTTAAAAAATTAAAACTAAAGTTTATAGATTTTCCTTTTTTTTTTTTTTAAATGTAAACTTAATTTATTACAATGTTAATTTTGTATTTATTATAAGTATTAATTTATCAAATATTTTTTATTTCAAATTTTAAATAATCTTAGATATAATTTTAAATTGCTAAGTTACCCCATTCCTCTGCTGAGGCCCGAATCCTGGTTCTCGTACTTCCCGGATCCGGATTCCTCCCGGATTCTGCCAGGGTTCCAGAATCCATTCCGGAATGCCTGAGGAATCCACAGGGAATCCGGATTCCATTCCGGAACCCTGGCGGAATCCAGGAGGAATCCAAAAGGATCCACGGGAATCCAAGATTTTGGGCGTCAAAAAAGGGCCCATTTTGTGTCTTTTTTTTTTTAAAATTTTCAACATGTAATGACATTTTGAGACTTTTATAAAGTATGAATATGATATAATCATATACTAACAATTATGGATTTATCATTTTATGAGAATCACACTTCTAACTTCTTATTATTATCATTATATGTTTGAACTTTGAAGTTTTGAACTAATAAAGAATGAGCATTGACATGTTACATGTATGGAATCTATATATATATATATTTCAAAAATGTCTATATATATACCCGAGGAACCAGGATCCAACCCAAAAAAATTTTTGCCAAATCTCCGAACCCGAACCAGGATCGGCTACTTAGTTAAATTTATAAATAAAACTAGTTTATACTATAAATAATAAATTTAAATGGTAAACCTAGAACTAACTTTTGTGTCTATTTGAGAGTTAAAAAATAATATTTAAATATCACATTTAATATCAATAATAATATAATTTATTAAGTATAATTATTTAAATTTAATAGAAATTATTTGTTTTAAAAGCTTTTCTATATAAATTGCAGGGTGCTACTGTTATAGCAGCTATACAAATTTATCATGGCAGGCACTACCTCATTCATTGTTGACCCAGCTTCACCACTATGGAGGCATGTGCAAATATTAGAGCATGTTCTAGGTGAGGGACATGTAATTGGATATGTCCCGGATGTGGCATGCACCATACAAGTTCCTACAGCCAAGTGAAAGGGCATTTGTGTGAAATTCCTGGAAAGGGAATCAAATTCTGTCCAGGAAAAGATGGTGTACCTATACCAGCTTCTAAAGTAGCAGCATATATTAAGGAACAAGAGGAAGCAAATGCAAAGGTTGAAAGTAGGTTGGGGCATCCATTGCTTAAAGGAAGGGGCTCACGGAAGTCACATGTTTCATCATCTCATAGTCATACACCTAGTGCTGCTCCTGATATTGTGATAGAAAGCCATCCATAAATGAGGAGAAATGAAGATGAGGCTAGTAATCCAAAGAGAGCAAAAGGACCATTGGAGAGGGCATTTAATAATGATGCTAGAGATATTGCTGACCAAGTGATTGCTAGGTGCCTCTATGCAAACAGTTTATCATTCAATGTTGTCCGATCACCCTATTGGCAAAACATGGTAAGAAAAATAAATGAAGCTCCAAAGGGGTACACAAGCTCAGGTTATGAGAAGGTGCGTACCACTTTATTGACAAAGGAGGTCAAACATATAGAAACTTCATTACCTCCCTTTAAGGCCTCATGGAAAGAAACAAGTGTATCTATTATTTCTGATGGGTTGAAGGATGCAAAAAATAGACCCTTAATTAATGTGATCGCAATGTGCCCTAAAGAGGCAATGTTTCTAAAAGTTTTTGATTGTGAGGGCCCAGTGAAGGATGCACAATTTATTGCTGACATTCTTATACAGTGCATTAACGAAGTAGGCCCTCAAAATGTTGACCAAGTTGTAACGGACAATGCAAAGAACTGTAGAGCAGCTGGTATGTTAGTTGAGACACGATTCCCACATATATTTTGGACACCTTGTGCCGTACATTCACTCAACCTCATGTTACAAAAGTTGGGTACTAAAATAGCTTGGATTAAAGAAGTGTATGATGAAGCTCAAGAGATCCAAATGTTCATAACAAACCACCACTTCTCACAAGCTATTTTTAGATCATTTTCGTGGTTAGAGCTATTGAAGGTAATTCAAATTTCAAACAATCCAATTTTATGTTTTACTTTAGTGATTTGTTTCAACAAATTTATATATTTACATATTCTTCTTTATTTTTAATTACTTATTTTTTAATTTTCAAATAGGTTGCTGAGACTAGATTTGCATTGGATACAATTGTCTTGAGATGACTTGTGAATGTTCGAGAGGCACTTTCTGGTATGGTCATCAGCCAAGCATGGACCATATGGAGGCAGTCCAGTACTGAGAGGGAAACAAATGTCAAGCAAGGATTTTGGATGACACTTGGTGGGATCGTGCAGAATACCTTCTTAGTTTCACAGAGCCCATCCTAGGTATGATTCGCGTTACTGATATGGATAAGCCATGCTTGGGGGAGCTTTACGGTGAAATAGACTCGATGATTGAGAATATGAAATCCATCATAAATGCAAAAGAGCAAGACCTTGAAGAAACCTTCTTCAAAGAGGTGCAATCAATTTGTATTGAGCGATGGAACAAAATGACCACCCCACTCCATCTTCTTGCCTTCTCACTGTCTCCCAAATATTAGAGTGAAGAGATTCTTTCTATGCCAACAAGGGTGCCACCATATCGTGATGTAGAAGTAGGTGAAGAGTTTAGGAAAGTTGTTACTAAACTCTTCCCTGATACTGAAATGGAAGATGCAGTTACAAGTGAATTTGCTGATTTTGTAGCATCCATTGGTCATAGTCCTGCTGCTCTTCGTGACAAGTATAGGAAGAATGCTCACTCTTGGTGGTAGCTCAATGGCCACAAATCGCCACACCTCCAACTTCTCACGATCAAAGTTTTATCACAAGTAAGTTTATGAATTTTTATCCACTCTCCAAATCTGGTTGCCATTTAAAAATTACTATTTGTCCTCTGATTTACTTAAATTTTAAAGACTCTAATGAGATATGCCTTTGCTTCAATAGTTTGCTAGTTCTTCTTCAGCTGAACGAAATTGGAGTACACACTCCTTCATCCATTCAGTGAAGCGCAATCGGTTGGCATCAAGCAAAGCTGAGGATTTAGTCTATGTGCATTCCAACTTGCGCCTTCTTACTCACAAAAATGATGAGTACAAGGAAGGGGCAACAAAATTATGGGATTTAAAACTGGAGCGTACTGACTTGGATCTTTCTTTTGCTGCACAATCTTTAACAATTGAGGAGTCAAGTAGCTAGCGTACTTTTAGTGCAAGTAACAACGGGGTTCAATCATCTAATGTCAATGTTGATGACAATCTTGATATTGATGATGACCCATATGGTTCTGATTAGTGAACTGATTCCTAGTATTATTTCTATGTTAAACAATGACTATATATCATGAGATTCTAGTTTGATCTTTTTGATATCGAAAACTGAATTTAAATTAGTATGTTATGTTTCAAAATCTGAAATTTGTAATGGTTTTATTTAGCATACGTATTGGTATATGACATTGTAAACTTAATTTGTTTTTTTAGCTGCTACACACACACACACACATATATATATATTAATAACAACCTGCCATATACATGATTGGTATGTGACATTTTAAACTTAATTTGTATGGGAATGGGTACGAAACGCTGGTATGGCAGAAATGTTTTCCAGTGCTGATAACTTATGAATTCATGCAAACAGACTAAGTAGCTGAATCGGGTATGGGAATGGGTACGAAACGCTGGTACGGCAGAAATGTTTTCCAATGCTGATAACTTATGAATTCATGCAAACAGACATTCTATCTGGACACCTTGTTGTCGTCTTTCTATCCCCTACTAGAAGTGTAACGTGGAGTATGATCTTCTCACTTTGATTTTACCTTCCACGATGATGACTTCTCATGGGATCTTATCTTTCTCATTAGACCCATCAGAGGCATCCTTTCACTCATTAGTGGCTACTTCTAGGTGTCAAGTTTTAGATCTTGGAACCCAAAGGCAGGTTGTGGTTTGTTTATCTGGTGGCATTACTTACCTAACTTATGACTACCTCAGATTGGAGGTTATATTCTTAGCTTTTGATGAGAACTATATGTATACATGGCTTTCAAATCAGATGTTTCTGCTTCCACCCATGGGTTATATTTCCTAATTTTGCTACTGTGCTTCATCTTTGTTATCTTTTGTTGTTCACGTTAATGGTGACAAATACACTGTCTGTTATCATTACTCATTTTGAGCCAATGCCATTGTTTTGAGTGAAATTCAATGGGCACAATAGGACATATTAGACATATTTTCATGATCTAACCAATAGGGGGAATCCAGTCCCCATTTATGCAAGGCACCATCGTGGTTCTCATCATTCTTAAAAGAATCCATTAGATTCTAGAGTAAAGCAGATTTACTTGGTTCCTTGATAGTGGGGATTGTAATGTGATCGATTGTGTCTTTGTCAAGAGGTCACTCATTTCTTACATTGGGCAAAGAATAGGTCACATATGTTATCTGGGCTAATGTGATTGATCGTGTCTTTGTCAAGAGGTCACACATTTGGCTAACTTTTGCTACAATACTGGATGATAGATTTTTTGAATTGTTGGAGGGTGTTAAACTTAGAGTAAGGGAGCAATTAGGAATCAAGAGAGATATCAAGACAATTAAATATATTTATTTACTTTCTGAGCTGTCACTAGGAGGTTCATCAATGATCCTATAATATCTTTTGTTTCTTTGTAGACTTAGAGAAAGGCATTAACCTTTATTCCCGGGCTTTAGTAATTTTAGAGGTTACCTGTTATTGATATCTTAGAGCTAATTATGATCACCATCATGAGGTTCTGTGAGAATTGTTGGTCGGTTTCAGATCTCCTTTGAATTCGTTGATTGTTTTGATGTGTAAGTGGAGTCAAACAAGGGTGCTCTCTGTTTTGGATTATGTAGGTGAGCTTTAGGACTTTCTTGGAATGGAAGAATCATGCTGATGATTACAATCCCCTGCCTCATTTGTTAATTGCTAGATTTCTTTTCTTACCAAGCATGTGAACCTCTTCGCTTCTTTCCTTGAAGAATTGCAGAGATAAATGATTTTCTTGCTTTTGTGAGCTTTACCAGCTAGTGGGTAACCATACTAGAACTAAGTTTATGATTGTATATAATTCGAGAGGTTCTTTATCCAAGTTTCAAATTTATTTCAAAGTTTAAAGCAGTCAATTTGATGTCCAAGTGTTAGAAATAGCTTCATTCGGATTATAACACATACAAGTAAACATACATATATATGTTAGACTGGAAATTTTATATATATATATATATATATATATATTTAATTCCAAAATTGATTACATATATATCAATTTGTAATTGAACTTGTTAATATATCGAATGACCCGATTTATAGACTAACATTACTATCGAGTGATTTGATACAATCCACAATGCTAAGGTTGATGTTATTGTCGGGTGACCCAATACTTATCGCCGATACGTAATATGCATCCTGATACGTAACATACATTGTTGATAATGTTAATTGTAATAATCGGTATCACCGATAGTTTGCATGGTCATTAATTAATGGTTTGCCTACGTAGGGACACGACTGTACGTGGCTTATCATGATCCTATGTGGCATAAGCCACGTACGGTCATGTCATGTCTCTACGTAGACATAACCTTTCAACATATCGGTTACATATAATTGCCATATGCTTGTCGTGGGAAAATATCAATTAGAGTGAATATATAATTACCACAGCAAGCATACGTTTCCAGCAGTCTCTGTAAATATTAATCTGAGATAAAGTCTGTAAACAGCATCAATAAAGATTATTAAACTTCTCTACTTTAGATCTGAATTCCTTAACATGGTATCAAAGCCAATAGAGAAGAGTCAAAATAGTAAAATCTTGAATCAAAATATCAGATTTACAGCCAGAATCGAAGGAGGAGCAATCATTGTGGGGTTTATGGTAGAGATCAAACATTGGGATGCTTATTGTTCAAAAATAATTAATCGTGGGTAGAATATACACGGCATATGCCCATTGTTGGCAACCTTTCTTGAAAAGAATGCATAATTCTTAGACATTCTGAGATCGCGATCATCACATAGACCCGATAGATTAAAAAAGAACAATAATGTTATTTCAGAGATATATCTACTGGAGGAATAACATCGAAAAAATAGGAGTGTAGAAGATATTGAATACAATTAGCAGAATTGATCAAGGGAACAAAACTCCATTCATCACCAATCTGGAGATCAGCGAACACGATTCAAGGAGGAATTCGGTAAATACAGTCAGCGCATTTCCAGATCATTCAGCACTGTATATTACCTTCAGCGTTTTATACTACAACCAGCATCCTTTATATTACAGTCAGCAATAGCCTGGAAGGAGGACATCCATTAAGCATCGATGGATTGGAGATATCGACTGGTATCAAGTTAAAGCAGCGACTTATGTATTGCTAACCAATAACTTGAAGGAGTTTAAGATGATTAATAAAGAATCATTGGCTAATAACAGTTAGAATCAACTAATGATTACAATCCCTGAATTATATCGCCATTTATAATCAAGCATATCTAATTGATGATTAGAAGAACGTTATTGGCTAAGACAGTGAAAATAAACAATAGATATTAATTCTGGAAGTCATAGAAGGAAAGCCAATATAATTAACGTAGATGTTAGGGGGAGCCGTTATAACATGCTATTTAATTATACAAGCAATGAAAATTCTCATAGGAAGCTGAACCATTCATACGTGGATGGGGAGGTTTGTTAGAGAACACAAACTGATCCCAATTAACATTGGGCATCACTAAAGGCTGCATTTGTAACAAACACCATCTATCATAATTTGATAACCAAGATCAAATTAGATAACAGTCAAAATTGGAGACTAATTGGTCTTTATGAAGAGAACAGTTTGGAAGAGTCAATTCCATAAGTCTACAAGGCATAGCAGATATTGGGAATCATTGTAAGCAAAGAGAATTTGAAATAGTCCCTAGTTGGAGACATTACATCGTGGTACGTTGGTGCTGATAGAAGATTGATGGGAAGCTTCCTCAAGGAGTGAAGCTCCATACGAGTTCCCAGGAGCTCCTAGGCAATTCATTGATGACCCATCAAAATGAATTGGTTAACAGTTGTTGAATGACATAATCTTTATAATATGGGTTTGATACTTACTCCTGCAATCATTGAAGGGCCTCTTGTTTCCTCCCAATAAGTGGACTATTTTCAGATTGATACTTTTATACAAGCCATTGGTGCATCAGGTTAACCATCACGGATCAAGACAAATTCCATCATGATATAATGACAGATCATTCTTCATTAACATTGACTAAATTAAAGATAGATCTCAAAGGGGGACTAACATCAAGAGGGATCGGTCCAAACAAAGAGGGAGAAATTCAAGTACTCAAGTACTACATGCAAATTCAAGCAACTAGAGAAAGAAAAGAAGTTCAAACATAAGAAAGGAGATAATAATCAACGTCACAAAAACAAAGATCTCTCAAAGGTCCAATGCAACAAATGTGATAAGTTTGGACACATTCACAGGTTCTGTCCGGAAAGAAAGAAAACTCAAGCAACCATAGCTGAAGTCAAAGAAGTGGAAAATCCTCTATTTTTTTTAGCCTTATCAAGTGAACTAAACTCAAATAAAAGCACTTGGATAATTGATAGCGGAGCATCAAGACACATAACCGGGTTTAGAGATCAATTCGAAACTTTTGAAGAACACTCAACTAAAGAGGTCACAATTGGTGACAACTCCACCTATCCCGTGTAAGGAATCGGGACCTGTTCAATTAAATTAAGAACCGGAGCTACATTACAATTAAAAAGATGTTCTATTTGTACCAAGAATCAAAAGAAATTTGGTCTCTATTTCAGGTTTAGCTGATCAAGGATATCGTGTCACCTTTCATGAAGATAAAGTTCTACTTTGGCCTAGAAATTCCAACATTAAGAATGTTATTTCCATACGAACAAGAGATGGTAGCCTATACAAACTTTGTATTGATAAAAAATATGCGCTAAGTCATGAAGTATCAAACTGTAATGACATTTGGCATAGTGCCCTACCTAAAAGAATCAAATGAAGTATTTATATGAAGTTCAAAGAATTTAAAGCATTAGTGGAGAATCAAACAAATTTTATTTTTTTGCATTTTGTTGGGATCAAGAGGGAGTGTATAGTACCTTATAATCCTCAACAAAATAGAGTAGCAGAAAGAAAAAAAACAGAACTATCATTGAAGCCGCCAAAGCCATGAATCATACATATTTTGTTCTGGGCTGAAGCATCAAATACAATTGTGTACATTCAAAATAGATGTCCTCATTCTATCTTTAGAGAATATAACAGCTGAAGAAGCATTTACAGGGAATAAACCAAACTTAAGCCATCTAAGAATCTATTGAAATCAGTAGACATGTAAAATTTGAAGATAACACTGCTTATAAAGATGCAAAAGATGATCCAATCACAGAATTAGATGAAGATTACACAATTGAGAAACAGAGGGAGAATATCATAGAAGATCATGAACCTCCATCATCTAACCTTGAGAATATTGAAGTTCCTAACAACAAGAAAAGACCACTATGGGCAAGTTCGATAATTGAGACTATATGAGCACAGTATCCTTCCGTAAGAGAGGGAATCATACACTTCATCAAAGGTAACCTTGGATGAGGAGGTCAAAAGTTTAATATCAGATTCAGAGGGAGTCTGAAAGTTTATCACAGGCATTCTTGGACGAAAAGCGAAGAAGCCATAACGTGAGCTTCTGAGGGAGCAGCTAGAGGACCTGACTTCCTAGGATCATTGTTTTGAGGGAGAATTTTGAAATACGGTCCTTTGTTAATAATCTCTTCTCTACGAGGGAGAAGTTCGAAGGGAAATTTCTTGTAATGCACTCTCCTCTGTGAGAGAGAAGTTTAGGTGAAAGCTCTTGTTGCACCCTCCAGGAGCAGCTATGGGGGATCCACCCTCCGATTTGGTTCATGATGGATATCAAGAGAGTTGCAATATTGCATTTGTGTGTTATGAAAGGTGACGATCTTTCATATGCGGGTAAGGTTGCTATTGTGAGGTGACGACTTTAGCAATAGCTTGACCTATTATCATGATAGACTACTCTAGCTAGTTGTCTCAGAATGTGCCAGATATCTTGATATTGAATTTGTTATGGTTATCACTAAATCTAGTTCCGAATTGAGTCAGGGATTGTGATAACAATCAAGATTGACTACATTAAGTTGCTGTCCCCGAATGTGCCGGATATCTTGATACTGAATTTGTTATGGTTATCACTAAATCTAGTTCCGAATTGAGTGGGGGATTGTGATAACACTCTTATCAAGATTGACTACATTAAGTTGCTTTCCCGGAATGTGCCGGATATCTTGATACTGAATTTGTTATGGTTATCACTAAATCTAGTTCCAAATTGAGTTGGGGATTGTGATAACACTCTTATCAAGATTGACTACATTAAGTTGCTGTCCCGGAATGCGCCGGATATCTTGATCGTGATGTTATTACTTAGTGTTGTAATAACGATTATATCATGATTGACTCCATTAAGTTGTTGTCCCGGACTGTGCCAGATATCATGATATTGAGATGCTTGACCTATTATCATAACAGACTACATTGAATTGTTGTCCCGAAATGTGTCGGAGGTCGTGATGATTCGTATGTCAAGATGGAATATGTATGTCCGAACTTATACCTGTGATATTGGAGACTTCATTGTCATCCTAGGATCAAAGTTGTTATCTAATGGATTTCATTTAATTGCTGTCTATGAAGTATGACCAGATAACCTACATTTCTGAAATGTAATTCATGAGTAAGAAACTCAAAGTGATGTTGTTCAAATCCTCTTTTGCTAAAAGGGAGTGTTGCGAAATAGCTTCATTCGGATTAACACATACAAGTAAATATACATATATATGTTAGAGTGGAAATTTTATATATATATATATATATATATATATATATAAATTGATTACATATATATCAATTTGTAATTGAAATTGTTAATATATTGAATGACCCGATTCATAGACTAACATTACTATCGAGTGATTTGATACAATCCACAATGCTAAGGTTGACGTTATTATCGGGTGACCCGATACTTATCCCTGATACGTAACATGCATCCCGATACGTAACATACATTGTTGAGAACGTTAATTGTAATAATCGGTATCACCGATAGTTTGCATGGTCATTAATTAATGGTTTGCCTACGTAGGGGCATGACCCTATGTGGCATAAGCCACGTACAGTCATGTCTCTACGTAAACATAACCTTTCAACATATCGGTTACATTTGTTACATTGTTTAGCATTTGAAGTTTATTTTTTCAAGAGAGGATAAAGTTAGTATTTTATTCTGCATGTTGGAGTGGTCACAAAACTCACATCAACAGACCGTACTTTCTGCTTTTCGCTGAACTTTTGTAGGAGTGGCATACTGTGTGAAGGGTGCTATAGCGAAGAGCTGTCACAACCCTAGGCAATATTACAATGCTAGTCCAGCCAGATTTGACATCAGTTGCAACAATCAGGCTTTGCATAATTATCCGTTGTGAGCATTTACTCAACATTTCATACTTGGTTCTGCCATTAACAAAATAATAAATATTAAGGATTGTGAATTCAGCCAACAGATTTTGTGATCCATTCATTCATCACCAATATAGTAAATGACAGTCCTTTCATTGGTATAGTCCCAAGGCTGCAACAACAGTATTAAGGTTTTCTTATTATCTATGTGCAATAATTTATTTGGTGAGGCTTCTTTATCACTGCCATACATATATTTCAGTTTTTTTCAATATAGCAGATTGTTGATGTTAGTTTTGTACCACTACATAACATATAGGATTTAAACACTTGATACAGGATATCAAACACTCAACCCTCTCTTGAAAAGTTATTACTCACGAAGAACATGAGAAAAACTCCAAGGTTCTTTACACCTGTGGATCCTAACTCAGTTATAATGATGTGATTTGCTGGTTAATCACGTCGGCGGGCTTACGTTGTTCATTCAAGGACATCGGATTCTGGCTATGATGGTGATGGGACTTAGCTTTTCAA
>MU228229.1:353611-373403 GCA_018584345.1 Thuja plicata
TTTAGAGGTCACCAAACAAGGAATTGCACCCCATAACCGGGTTATGGGCTGCATAACCCGGTTATGGGGTGCAACCAAACGGACCCTAGGAAATGGTGTTCTTCCTTGATTGCAAACAACAAAGAACTGTGTTTCTCCTTGACCACACACACCCTCATATGTGCATCATTCCATCAATAGAAGTATTGCAGTAGAGATTCAAAGTATTCGCCGGAAGACATTGGAGTTTATGATCCGCATATATAGGGAATATCATCCTTTCTTGTGTTTGGGTGTTAGTGTATCCAAAACAATTCTTTCCCCAACAAAAAATATTCTTCAAGAACACAACACTGGATATAAAACATGAAAGAGACCTTAGCTTCACAAACATACATATATTTATATTAGTCGCTGGGTGAAGTGTCTTGGATGTTAATATCTATTGGCAGAAGAAGCAAAATGCTTATTTGTAGGAGTTGGAAAAAGTCACAGAAATAAATATTTCTTGCAGTAGAAGAGCCTACTATTGTGCATGGTCTTTCTCATGCTATCTTCTGAAATAAGTTGCCACTCCTGTTCTTTCTTGATGTCGTTCAACCAATCCGGTGGTCTGGAGATTGCCATGAATTATATAATTGGGCACCTGCTTTGGCGTGAAAGGAGAATGTTCTAAATCATTGGGTATCGCATAGAATGATTTAGCAAAGTCGTGGAGCATATTATATTGATGTTGTGAATACGATTTTGGTAATATTCATTGCCAGACAATATTGTAGTGAAAAATATATTTTAAAGGTTATTGGTAATATAGTTTCGTGTTTGAATATTTTATCCTATGTTGAGCTACTAGAGAATAATTATTCAACCTGAACTATAGTAGTCCTTATGAATAAATCTGGGTTGTGGGAATTTAATATTTAGAAATCCTAAGGTTCATTAATGTTTCAAAGAGTGATTTCCATGTGAAACTTTGCGGGAGTATTCATCTTCAGCCATTACCGGATGTGTTCTTCTGCAATCTATGTCTGGACAGTGAAAGTCAGCTACTGGCAGCAGATGTAATCATCTACTGGTAATGAGGCGACATAGATATTAAATTCTCAGGGGTTTGGATCGATTCCATCAAGACTTGATCGTGGGTTGTCATCCAAAGTTATCTTTGTTGAAGGGAAAGGGTGTCAATATGGAATGAGAAGAGTGCTAACCACTTTCCTTGAGCGATTGGCCTTGTGAAGAAATCGTGAGAAGGACCATCCCCTGTCACCTGGTCATGGATTGATTAAGTCGAGTCATTGCAAGGATAATCTGAATCAATTTGTTGCTGGGTGACTCAGATTTATATATTGCGTCGTCCAAGTGCAATCAGAGCTTGTCGATGAGGCCATAGATGTTTGAGTGTATATATATCAAGTTGTCCTGAGTGTTTGAGCCAATGAATTCAATCATTGTGGATCTGCATGTAACGTTGAGTTCTGACTTGTCCAACTCCAAGTTATGCAATTGTTGCATATGGTGTCGAGCTCTTGGAGGTCGTGTGAGGGAATGTGATCGTGTGTGGGTTATTGAGCTTGACTGCTTGTATCAGGATCATCCCAAGCCCGTGAGGTTGATATGAGAGGTTGAACCCTATCCCGATGCATATATCTGCCATGGTGTTTATTACAGACTCCACCGTGTTCCCTAAAAATTTTGTGGGCTTTTGCTTATGTGTGGACGACTTTAATGATAGTCTTGTGAGATCTATCAAATAAAAGATAAGTATTCCATGCTTGATTAATATGAATAGTTATTAATTCATGTTATAACTTTGATTGTGAATCATGTATTCTTCATTTGCATTAGATAACCTTTTTAATGCTTTGAGGACGGACCAAGAAGCATAAGAGATTGCATTCATGGGAGGAAGAACTTAATAATTGCTACTATGAGACTGAGTTGGTAGCAGGAGATGTTTCTTCAAAAGAGGGAGTTTGAAAATTCATTAGAGTCAACCTTGGATGAAGAGGTCAGGAGGTTGATGCAAGATCTTGAGCTTCAGAGGGAGCATCTAGAGGATCTGCTTCATTTGATTTCGAAGGATCTTGGTCATATTGGTTCAGAGGGAGTAGATCGTGTCGAGAAGGTTTCTCTAGTGATTGGGAAACTGTAGCAGCCAGAGGACTATGATGCATGGGATGGAGTTTCATGTGTGTAGGTTGGAAGGCCTTTATGCTGACACCCAGGTCATGATTTTCCTGGATAGATGGATACTTGGTGAGCTTGGGATTCACCAAGAGTGATACAGACTCCAACCTTGTATTTCATGATAGAACAAAGTGTATTGAGATCAAATATCAATATATTAGAGATATGGTGCAAATGAATGCTATTCAGTTGAGGTACATTAGCACTGAAGAATAGACAATCGATATTATCACCAAGTCGCTTGCCAACATGAAGTTTGTGCATTTTCGGGACAAGCTTGGATTTGTGAAGAATGAAGCCCTTATTGGGAGGGAGTCTCAACATCAATGATTTTTTGAGATGTACTTTAATGCATTTTTCTCTATGAGAGAAGTTTGAGGTGTCAGCTCTTGTAGCATTTTTCTCTGAGACGGAGAAATTTGAGGTATCAGTCCTTGTAGCATTTTTCTCTGAGACATAAATTTGAGGTGTCGTCCCTTGTAATACATTCTTCTCTGTGAGAGAGAAGTTTGAAGTGAAATCCCTTGTTCCACCCTCTAGGAGTAGCATGGTGGATGTTATGTGAGATAATCCATGACTTAGCACTTGTGTTTATTCACCCTCTGGGAGTAGCTATGGTGAATGTCATGATGAGATGATGACACCACGTTGAGTGATTTCGTGATGGGCACTTGTGCTCATTTATATTTCCTTTCATGGGAGTAGCCATGATGGACCCACCCTCTGGGAGTAGCCATGGTGGAGGTCATGTGAGTGATTCCATGACTAAACACTTGTGTTGAGTCACCCTCTAGGTGTAGCTATGGTGACCATCATCTTGAGATGACGACATCATGTGAGTGATTCTGTGATTAACACTTGTGTTTGTTTGCATTTCCATTCATGGGAGCAACCAAGATGGAGCCACCCTATGGGAGTAGCCATAGTAGACATTAACTCAAATATATATGTGTAGATGCCCCCTAGCTAAGAGGGAGTGTTAATGTTATTGTAGCTATGGTCGGATTCCTTCAGGCCGACATAGATAACATTAAAGGTTGTGATATAATTATTGAGATATAATAATTATATTGATAATTTATAATTATTATTTTATTATTGTGATAATATAATTATATTGTAATTGGTATATTATCAACTATATTATATTAATAATATAATTTTCAAATCATGGGGCCACATGTGAAGTGTGGTGGCCCTTGGTTAAAAGTCACCTCTCGCATATATAATGAGATGTGTGATCTCATTCAATAAGAATATGAAAAAAACATAATTTGCCTTATTGAGAATAAGTAGTGCTCGGGGGAGACAATTGTGAATTGTCCATGGCTGGGAGGGCAAGAGTGCCTATGGTTAAACGAGCACACTAGAAAAACAACAAGGCTCTATTTAATTAAAGGAATTTCAAGATCATTGTTTTGAAATACTATTCTCACTGGTGTCCCAAATAAAATCTAAGGAACCTTTTTTTATGTGGAGTAGTGATTCTCATTGAAATATGTGTAAACTCGCAACTGAGAGGAGAGGAACCTTGGAATATTAATAAACCATTTCAACGAGGCTTGTACTCTTCCTTAGAATGAATTTCAAGGTCATTGTTTTGAAATATTATTCTCACTCCGGTCTCAATTAAAATCAAAGGAACCTTTTTTATGTGGAGTATTTGAAAGGCACAAGATTTCATCAAAAATTGTATAAAATGAGTTTGAGACCGCTTTAGAACAAGTTATCTTTCAATGATCACGATCAATGGTAATCCTCAATTCTTTTTCATCATGTTTGCCACTAGCAAAAGAGTCAGATGGAAACGCTACAATGATATAAGAAAGGCATTTATACAATCAAAGTCCTAGTTTATTGAGCTAAAAGACTAAAAGCCTAAAAGAGTTTAGTTAATTTGGCATAAGCTACAAAAATGTTCTGGGATTAATGCATCAATGTTCTAGAATTTTATAGGCTACAACAATGTAATTGTTTAATTAAGGCCTAATAATCTTTTGCATAAAATTGTCATATGATTCCTAGTTGGTGTTTGGATTGGAGATGGAATCTTGTTAGGCTTCATAATACCCATAAAATAACCCAAAACAAGGTTTTTTTTTTCTTCTGTGCATGCATAAGGGAAGAGAAAGTGTGATGTCCCTTGTCTGAAATGAGAAATTAATAATAAATAATATTAATATTTATTAATTAATTAATATAATATAAATTAACTAAATTTAATGAAAGGTCAAAAGATATGTAATGAAGGGCAGGAGCTCGCAACGTGACGGTGATCACGAGCCTTGTTTATTGGGTAATCATGTGTTTGATTCCCCCAACGTTTGCAGGTTATGCAGGACAGAGATGGAGTAACCGTTGATCGGGGGCTTTCCCACCAATATCGAGATGTCTTGTTCTGTGTTGCATAGGTCTGCTGAGGTGGCATTCGTGGGTCAGAGGAGATCGAAGGTGTTATGGCCCCAGTTGTTGGCAATCCTTGGGAGGCATAAGGAATCGTTGCACGGCGTAGGGAGTTATAAGGTGACCACTGGTGCAGTTGGGGGGTGGTCTACACCGAGTGGAGGGATAAGGTGGGTGCAATCAATATGGAAAGATAAGGTGTTATTGAGATTCGCGCATGGGAGATATAAGGAGGGTGCAAGGAGTTATAAGGTGTTACTCTGCCCAACAAAGTGATAAGGGTTCACAGATGTGGGAGACATAAGGTGTGAAGATTAATCAGCATGAGACAAATCTGAGAGGTGTTAAAAATGACCTCAAACTTAGATTGTAATAGGATGGCAAGAACGACAATCAAATACTGAGGATGAGGTCCCTCGAAAATGTAGCCTCACTGGTTCATAGTTCCAGTCAAAAGCGAATACTGACCAAAAAAAAATGATATGTAATGAAGAGTTGTGAATCAAATTAATTAATTAATTAATTAATATAATATAAATTAACTAAATTTAATGAAAGGTTGAAAGATATGTAATGAAGAGTTGTGAATCCCTCAAAATAAGATATAAAAGGGAGGAGAGTTAATTTGAAAGGGGATATGGAGGAAGGAATAAAAGAACAAGGATTTAAAAAAGGATTAATACAAGAAGAAAGTGTTAGAGTAATAAGTTATTCCACTAATTAATTAAATCATTTTTATTTAATTGACAAGTCACTTATTATCTCTAGTTCACTTAAGCTAAACTTTAGGCATGTAATAATTAATTCTATTATTAATTATTATCATGCAACCTAGAGTTTCATTTTTAGGGTTTTGATCACCTTTTATAAGGTTTGATCTCTTTGTTTTTTGTAGTCAATTCATGGTAATTCATTGTAATTAATTATGATTGATCTTGGAATCATCTTGTATTCTTGGTGAGCACCACCGTCATGCCACTAGTCGAGCGACTCAACCTCGACTCCGCCACCGAATTCCACCGCCTGCCACCAGTTTCCGCCACCACCCACTGTAGAGCCACCAAGCTCTCCTTTTTTCTTTACAGGGGTATTGTAATACCCCTCTAACCCTAAAATAAGTTGTGTTTTTGAAAGAAGTAAGATCTTTCGATGTTTTCTTACTGCTTAAGTTGTTCATGATACTTGTTTGATGTATTCTTATAGTTTGTTTATAATGATTTCATAAGCTAGTACCCGAGGATTCTAATATCAGGCATACTGTCTAAAGACATCATTTTGTATGTATTTATTTTCGTGTATGTATTGAGGACATTCAAAACCTTTATGAATATAGTTAGGATGTTATATGATATGTACTTGATGGATATATATAAGTGATTATTTTGTGTATGTATTGAGGACATTCAAGACCTTTATGAATATAGTTAGGATGTTATATGATATGTACTTGATGGATATATATAAGTGATTATTTATATTTTCTTCTATTAAGGTTACTTTTGATGAATCTTGTATCTCACTTGATGATTTGGGATATTTCTCATGATTATGTTGATTTATTATTAGTATTGATTAGAGACTAACCCAATGCTCAAGATTCTAACCTTCATTATGATGATGCTACATGCTTTGTGTGTATATATATACATGATGTGTTTCCATGATTCCGGACAAATTCGTAGTTACTCACATAGCTGAGGTCCACAGGATGTATCGATCCCAGTCATCTGTCTGCAATGTCTTCTTTTATATGTATATCCATGCACATGTATTTCTTCTCTGTGATGCACGCTTGCAGGTATCAGGCATCGACTTCACCTGGCTTCACAGGTCTGAGCGTGCCCTCAAAATCCTGGATTGTTGTTGTGGTTATGGAGATAGTACCAAGTTCTCGCAAGAATAAACCTACCTTTGGTCCTTTGCTTATGATCCCTTGCACTTGGGTTGGGTACTCTTGACTTAGTCGTGTATATGTTTTCCTTGGCACGATGGTAACTTATTTTGTTATCTGGATAACTTTGTGGTCTTAAAATGATTTTTGGAATTATTGGTCCATAGGTCTTGTTTGGGGATTAGTTTGTGAGTGGTAATTCTCTTTCTGCTTAGATTGAATGTTATATCTTTTATAGAAGAATCGCTGGTTGGAGTAATTAATATAATATGGAATTAAAATGCCTTATAATAAGAAGTATAAAGTGTATTCATAAATTAATGTCTTCTTATAATAATAATAATTAAATGGGTATATATACACATAGGCATATGGGTGCACACATATGCATATGCTTGTATATATGTATGTATAAGATACGAATTAAATAATTATATGTATTTATAATTTATGTAACAATATTATTATAATACTATATGGTTAATACTAAAGTAATTATCAACTTATTAAATATTTACCTTGAGAGGAATTCCTTGTTCGCCAAGGTAAATAAAAAGTAAACTAAGAGATAGTAAATATATATACTTTGTATTAAAGTTAATTTACATTTATCTTTTCTAAAATGTAATAATAGTAAATTATCTTCGTGTATATCCTACAACTAAGGAATAAATTAATATCTAAATAGTGTAGTCCTAAACTATTAACTGACCTTTGGTTACAAATGGTTGCAACAATTGGATTTTCCTATGCAACCACTCCTGTAAGATACTTATGGGAGGAATTCCCAGAGAAGAAGATCATTCTCAGAGGAAGGAGAAGACTCATATTTTCATAGGCTTGAGTAGAGAGAGATATTGATATTTATTTGGTGAAGCATGAGAGTTATTTCCGTGAGGACATTGGATTGGCTAAGTGGCTGGTAGAAGGATTGGGAGGATTGGATTCTATGGAGTATTAAAGCTTGCAGGAGTCTCTAAAGGGTCATTGTCAAGGTTTCTCCGCAGGATGACAAGTAGGCTTCTCCCTGGGAGAAACTCTCTATATTAAATGTTTGATTTCAATACTAGAAATAATGTTCTTTTTATATTTGATTGTATGGTGTGTGATTGTCTTCTTATATTCTAACTGAAAGGAATGTGTGGTAATTGTTTTAGTGATGTCTTGGAAGATGATAAGATATTTATACATGAGAAAAATGTATATTTCCTTCATGAATTCTTTGTTGCATCATATTAACTCTGTAGAACCCTTTGTGAGTTTTTTATTTAGGTATATGTATTTGGTTTGGGTCATTAGAGTACTTAGGAATTGGTTGTTTGTCATTCTACTGTAATTCCTTTTAGTTTCTCTCATGTTTTTCCTTGATACTCATGTCTATTCCTAGAGAAGTTTCCAGTTGGATCTTGGGGTTGGAGAAGGTTTCATGGGTGTTTTAGGAGTGAAATGAGGAGATCTCAAATGGGTCTTCTTCAGATTATGCTCCAAGTGCACCCATTTTTCCCAGTTCATCCCGCAAGAGCAATCCGGATGCTGCTCTTTAGTTTTTTCTCAGTTTTTGACCAACTGTGCAGTTCTGGGACCAACTGCGCAGAAACCATGACCAAGTGCACAGGTTTACCAAGTGCGTAGGTTACCAAGTGTGCAGAAGTCATGACCAACTGCGCATATAATGACCAACTACGCAACTTGAGGGCCAAGTGCTAGAAATTAGGGTTTCTGAGGTTTTTGGAGGTTTTTGGTTGGTGGAGAGGTTGTATTGATCATGGAAGTGACCTAATTTATTCTAGATGTCATGAATTAGGATGTTTCATCTTGGATGGTACATTTTGATGCATAGGATCTAGGTCAGTTTGAGTGCTCTCAATCTAATTTCAGCCTCAGGGCGAAACATAAAATGTAACATTTAAGTATAAGTTACATACTCTTCCTTTCTTATACTTTAAGTTACATTTTATGTAATACTTTTAGGATGTTTGAGAGTGGTTTTAGCCTCCTAGGAGTTCAAATAAAGATTCTAGATTTTGAGGGTTTTTAGAAAATTTCAAACTTAGTCGAATTTCAAGAATCAACATGTTTTCAACAAAATGATCCTGTTATGTTGTTTTGTGGATTTTGAGTTAGTACCATAGGCACTAGTTATATGATTTTTAGATATTTTGGTGTTTTATTATGTACGATACGTTTTGATGTCTTCCTATGTGTTTTCTATCATCTTGAGTGTCATATTAGGGTTTAGGATTGTCTGGAAGACTAGGGACAATAAGTGATCTCCTAAACCCAATCCACTAATATTATGATGTTATAATTTATGATTGATGAGGTTCTTAATGTAATTATACTATTGTGAATCCTTTTGATGCATTTTGATTCAATTTGGATGTGTTTTAATCCACCTGAGTACCTGATTGTTGTTTAGGGTTGTCAGGAGGATTTGGAACAACTAGTGGTTTCCTAAACTTATTTACTTGATGTTGTGGCATTGTTTTGACTTCATGTATAATATAATGTGGATTCTTTATGTGCTTTTGATACTTGTTTTAGGTAGGGAACCTAAGTACACTAGGTGAGTGGCTCACAATGAGGGGTCGGGGCCCTAAGTGGCTAGTACCAGGGTAACCCACTAATGAGTTATCTAATCAAGTGATAACCTAAGTAAATTAACTGGGAATGGGGTGAAATAAACACTAATCAAGAGTAATTTCTACCTCGTTCATGTCGCTAGTGCTAGTATAGACTAGGGATGAGAGTGGGAGAAGGTGCCTTTGTGATAGCACGATCGAACAACCTTGTCCTCATGAAAGGTGTTCGGTTCCGCATGTGCCTACTTGGGGGTCGGGGCCCAGAGTGGCTAGTACCAGGGTAACCCAAGGGGTGAGGGCTATGCAATGACACTCACCTAGCTTGTAGCTTAGAGTCCTTACCTAGGTTGATCATGTCTTTGGTGGTCCTTGTGGTCTTCTTGTGCTTTCAGTTGTGTTATGTTTTGGGAAGGGTTATCATCATCTTAGGAGTAACCTAGTTGTTACCTTCTTGCGTGGACCTTGGTCTTTGTCTCCTAGTACAGTGGAGTGGACTCTTTTTTTATCCATGTGGTTGGGTGGTTAATCTTTATTATATCGAGGTATTGTTTGTGGTCAGATGGATGTTCCTGGCTCCTGTTCCTTCCAGATTTTTAGTTTTGAAGACTTCTTATTGTATATGTAAAGATGTACTTATGCATGTGCATTATTGCAATTGTAAGCTCTTGTAACAAGATAATTGTATTGGATGATATGATGTATATCAATATAATTCAAAGCAATGCATAAGGGAATAGGTCGATCTAGGTAAAAGGAAATGGAAAAGATTGTATGTTATCAATATGAAAAGATAATTGTTTAGGGTATTTATTCACGTATTTTCTATTACTTTATGGTATCCAAGAAATGATCTTAGACTTACTATGAAATAATGTATTTATGAATGAATGTGTTATCTCTTGATGTAAGGTTGTGGAAAATTATTATGAAATGATGAATCAATGAAATGAGATAGCTATAGAATTCAATATGGTATTATGTTTACTATGTGCCTCAAATGCGTATGGAATATTAAAATATATAGGTTATTTCATATCTAATGAGTGTTAGTCTCTCACCTAAATGTTTAAATGAATAGTTTGAAAAATGGTATAAGTTTAAGTAAAGGATAACTCATATAGATGCATGTTAACATGTTAGGAATGATGGTAAGATTATCCCTAGAACTTAATGTTAAAAGTAAAGGAATGAATTAGTAATCTTAAATTAATTAGTCAACGCCTTAATGGGTAACTCATAACATATAAATGAATATATTAGATTATGTTGCTTGAATGGCGACGCAAGGGAACCTGTGAGGACTTAGATTAGTTTGTAATATTTCATTGAAAAAAAATTTCACATCTTCTAGTAGTTAGTTGGCTTGTCCTCCTAGGTTCCTTGACGGGGCGTGGAAGGTACTGTCGGTCTTTCGCTCGTATCTGGAGAAAAAAAAGGCATTTTTTAGCGTATGAGATATCGTCGAAAAGCTAGTTCCGAGCCCGACCTGATTTTTAAGGTTTGGTTTCCTGATTTTGTCGTCTTGTGGTTGTTTTTGCCAGTCAAAGTCAGGGTTTTGTTTTGCACTTCGGGAGCTATATCTTACTCATCTAGACTCCATTTTTGCACTTCCACATGACGTTGGAAAGTTGGTTATGAGATCTATCTTATTTTATGGGTCTCACACCTAGAATCTTCTCTAGGTACATTTTATTCAGTTTTTTGCATTTTTTGCAATTTGGTGGTTATCTTGGTTGTTTTCAGGCCTTGCAATCGTTTTACTTGCATGGGATGCCTCCCTTTTAGTTGTTATTCATGTTTCTATAGCTTTCTTGTCATTCTTGGGAATTATAGACATCTATTTTTGTATTTTTTTCTTGTTTGCAAATGCACTAGGATAAAGTGTCATCTGATGCATGCTTGAGATCTTGGACATTTTTTATGTTTGTTTGTACTCGCACTACATGATAAAGTGCCATGGGGGGGGTTTGATTTACCTTTTTCAAGTGAACATTCCTTCCACGACATTAACCTCATGATGTGTGTGAAGAGAGTGTTTCCTCCACGACACCATCCTTTATATGTGCTTGTACTTTCTATTGCACTTTTTATGTTCCTAGTTCTTCATCATGCAATTATTCTTAGCAGTCTAATTTAGTGTACGTGTCATGCCTCTTCCTGCTCAACATTATGGGGGTATCTCATGTTGGTTCTAATGCTTCCTTGGTTCGATAAAGTGATCTAGATGTATTCAGTATTTGTTCCTACATACTAGGTAGATGCAGTGGTTGGGTACCTATGCATTTCAGTGAGATGGATCATTTACCATATGGATACTCTTTCATTCATGTTTTGGAGGCATCCTTCCATCTTCGATTGATTAGCTCTTGAGACTTTGTTTATAGTCTTCTCTACCTAATCATGTTCTATTACAATGGAGGTTCCAACAGTTATTCTTCGACAGTGTTTGCAGCTTCATGCTTCAGTGATGTTCTTCATGTTCTTCCCTTGTTCCTATCTTCTGGGACATTCCCTAGTTGGAGGCTTCTTCAGTCTTTCACTAGTCTTCATCTCTTTTTGGAGAGGGGTTTTTCCCACTGTATTTTCTCCTTTTCTCCTATTTATCTAGATATTTTTGTACTTGGGTACCTGATCAGGCCTTGTTGATGGGACTCATTTCTTGCTTTTAGTAGTTGTTCTAGGTTTTAGCTACTCCCTAAGTTTATCTTAAGGGGGTGTTAGAGTAATAAGTTATTCCACTTATTAATTAAATCATTTTGATTTAATTGATAAGTCACTTATTATCTCTTGTTCACTTCAGCTAAACGTTAGGCATATAATGATTAATTCTATTATTAATTATTATCATGCAACTTAGAGTTTCCCTTTTTAGGGTTTTGATCACCTTTTATAAGGTTTGATCTCTTTGCTTTTGTAATCAATTCATGGTAATTCATTGTGATTAATTTTGATTGATCTTGGAATCATCTTGTATTCTGTATTTTATTATCGAATCAACAGAAGATGTTTCCTCTTTCTCAGATATGTTGTTTCTGGCCTCCATAGCTTTTGCTTCTCTCTTTCTGTGATAGGTGTTTGCTTGGAGGTGATTCTTGGGAGCTGTAGGGTTGAGTTTTCATCAACTCCTATAGAAAGGAATGTGAAGAAAATAAGGAAGTGACTCTTTCAAAAGACGACAATGATGAAGGGTTGTAACTCTTTTAAAGGGTTGTGACTCTTTGGAAGGTTTGTGACTTTTCAAAAGGGTTGTAATTATGAAGGGTTGTGACTCTTCAAAGGAGGGACAATTATGAAGAGTTTTTACTCTTGCCAAAAGGCAGACATGATGAAGGGCTATGACCTCTCACTCACATGGGAAGATATAAAGGGGAAGAAGGGTCAAATGGAAGGGGGAAGAAAGGAGTAGAAGAGATCTAGACCAGATTTAGAGAAGTATAAGGAGGGATCTGAAATAAGAATGGAGAAGGAAATAAGAAAAATAAGATATGAAGATCTAGAAGAAGAAGATGTGCATATCTTAAATGGGATATGTTCAGATCTGAAAAGTAGTAAAGACATATTTGAGAAGTGAGAGACAAGAAGTGAAAGGGGAAATAGATGTCAAACATGTGTATCTTTTCATAATGAAAGGGTGTGACTCTTTCATAAGAGCATTTACAAATGAAAGGGTGTCACTCCTTGCACTCAAAGGAGATATAAAAGAGAAGAACTTCATTAAAGAAGGAGAGGGAGCCAAGCAGGGAAGATCCAGAAAACACAACAGATAAAAATATCAAATAAGAGATTACTAGAGAACCATTAGCAAAGACAGGGAAATCATCATCGAATAGAAAGAAAGAAGGAAAAATACAGACAACCATCATTAGAATAGGTTATCTGTGATATCTGGTATGAGTATCTGATATTCATGACATAGTAATTATTACTGCTCATCACTAAGTGCATATAGTTAATACTTGACTGCTTATATTACTCACAACAAACATCCATATAGTATAATAATTTTGAGATAGGATGCATTTTGTTTATATTTAGATAATTGTTGATTCATATCTACAGTTGATAAATGGGGGTAAAAGCATGGTCGGGTGTCACACTTCAGGCTAACTCGAAGAACTCGACCGAGGCCATGTAAGGGCCGCGTGGCGCCTGGTGGTACCTATGTGGTGCGTAATACTCGGCCGAGTAGGACTCGACTACTTTCCATTATAAATACCCCAAAGTCCGCTTTAAGCCCCTCATTTGCACAGTGAGAGGCTTACGAAGCGGAGTAGGGGGCTAAAGGGTACCCAATCGAGTGTGAGGTAGGGGACCCACTTTGTTTTTTCAATTTTTCAAATTTATATATTTATGTGTGTATGTGTTTTTAAGTAATTATATGCTTTAAAAATATTTTTTGAATGTTGTATTAGTAGAAAACATTTAATTTTTCATGTTTTTTTATAATCATATGTATAAACAATGTAGTTTTAATATTTTATTGTGAAAACATGTTTATTTTGAAATGTTTTTTTTTTAATTTTGTTTATATTTTAGTGTTTAGAATATATGTAAATATGTAACTTAAATCATTAGATTGAAATACAACTCAAACCATTAAACCTATAACAAAATTTAAACCTTCAAACTATTAAATCTATAACAAAACTTAAACCTTCAAACTATTAAACCTATAACAAAACTTAAACCATTACACTATTAAACCTATAATACTTGACTTAAACCATTAAACAAACACATCCTTACACACATCAAATGTCCTTACAATGTTATCCCCTAATCGTGTAACTATTTACACTCATTTAACTAGATTCTTATTTGACCTTATATTGCATGGACAATTCTATAACACGTATATATCATTACGTAAATTCCTAAATAATTATACCCTCTTCTTTGTCCCTGTCATTTCATTCTATTTTTATCCTTACATTATCTCGACCTAAGATTTTCCTCAATCCTTATATCTTCATACATCATTCATCACTTATAGGGGTTATGCTCATTTAACAATTGTGGTCTTCCCTTGTCAATCTCCTACCCCTCACATAATTCATTTTCTACTTCCCCTATTCTCTCCATACCTCTTTCCCCCAATCGTGTAACTATTAGGTACTCATTTAAAACTAGATTCTTATTTGACCGTATATTGCATGCACATTATTCTCTGACACTTGTATATCAGTAAGTAAATTCAAAAATAATTATACCCTCTTCTTCGTCCATGTCCTTTCATTCTATCTGTATCCTTACATTATCTTGACCTAAGATTTTCCTCAGTCCTTATCTTGATACATCATTCATCACTTCTAGCTTGGTTATGTTCATTTACTAAACTCAAGATATACTTGTTTTCTTTACAACCTGATGTAACCATTGATCTTCATTGCGACCCTCTAGATCCCATTATTCATCAAGTCAATAATTGCATAAAATGAATTGAAGATTGCCTTATTAACTTGTCCTTTAAGTGGTAGAAGAACCTTATATATGAGGATCATATTATTCATCAGTTGTACTTTTAACATGGAGTGGTGCTCCAATATAAATTCCCTATCTTTGTTAGATAATGTTTTTCCTTCGTTGAATATTAAATGTTAGGATTAATTCAAGTGTCTCTAACCTTGCAAATATTGTGTATATTTTGTGTCTCCCAAGACTTGTAACGTGTACATAGATGTCCAATGTGTTATTAGGGAAAAAAAATTGTTTTTAATATCGATTATAACATAAAATTCGTATTGTTTTAAAAAGAATGTTGAAATGTATGTATGCAAATTTAAGTACACTGGATGATTTGAATGTCTTAAGGGGATGTAATACAATGATTTGAATGTCTTAAGGGGATGATATGAATGTCTTAGGGAAATTCATTTGTTTTTAATGTTTATAGACAATGTTTTTAATGTTTAATTTTTAGTGACTATATGGTTTATGTTTATTTTTTTCATTATTTGAATGTCTTGTTTACACACACACATAAACTATTTTGTTAATTCTATTTAATGTATGCACACATGCAGATTTTATATATTTTCATATATTTGTCAGATCATACATGGCATCCAGCGGATTTGAGCCTAGTGTTCATCATGATAGTGAGAAGGCCTCGCATTGCTCATCTCACACTACTCCCTATGGTAGGGAGACGAATTGGTAGGAGAACATAGATAAATTGCATGACACTTTAGTGCACCTAGAGTGAACATTGCAAAATATTGTTTTCCTCCCTCGTAGGGAGAAGCTTACATCCATTAGGACTGAGTTGATGAGTATGATTTAGGAGGTTGAATCATACAATCTTTGTGATGACCCAAACATTGATACATTTTATCAGAGTTTATTTTGCACTATCACTAGGTCAGTTAAGTGAAGGCGGGTTTACATGGATGTTTATGTCATTAATGTGAAAGACATATTTCCAGAGTGCACGCTTCACACATGCTTCTGCTCCATCGTGCTCTCCTTTTCCATGTCCACTTTCAAAGAAGTTCTAGATAAACTTAACATTGTGTCTAGCATGTTGCATGACTAACCATTTAAAGGAATTTATAGATATAAATTGTCCTGGGATAAAGTTGTAGACATGTATTTAATCATTTAATAAAATTTATAAAATTGAATTTATAAATATACTATAATTGAATCTAATGTACTTACATGCATAACCATGAGACCAAATCTAGTTTTGTTAAGCATTTATCCCGTGATTCGCAAGATCTTCAAAACACATTGCAAAACAATGAGCCACATAGCTCTTATCATGTACCCTATCATCACTTATATAGAAATGAACCTCCTTGATGATAATGTGCTCATTTGGATCAGTACTTTCTACCTCATCCAAATCAAATTGTGCATGTCTATAGGTCACTTGCACAAATATTGCAACTTTCTCAGAATGATAATATTCACCTTGAAGCTCTGATTGAGGGGAAAACGTATAGTTCTCGGATAAATTTATAATTGAAAGAATACAACTAGATGGAAAATAATTTTTGGAATCACAAAACTATTTATCTTTCCATCGTGCACCATGACAATGTTGGATATGTGGATAAATCATAGTACGAAATTTGTTCATAAACTCAAGGTAGGGAAATTCACTCACCTTCAATGCATTTTTTCTTATTCCTCTCCTATCTTGGTTCGGTATATCTCATATTCAAATCTCTTCCATAGAACTGACGTTGAAACATCAATATTCTCAATTTGCAATGGAAATTTTTGCAAATGTCCACAATCAATGCATTCACTTTTTATACACTGGACATTGAACTCATCTGAATCTTTTGATTTATCACATAGAATGGAGTTCACAAATTGTGTCTTACTTCTAGGGACGACTGTATCTTGATTAAGTACTGCCATATTTTTTATTATATGATTGTAAGTATAGATAAAATTCAACATGACTTCGACAACAACAAGTTTCACAAACCTTATTAATGCGTACAAAGAAAGGATGCAACATCTCAAACATTCTTTGACCTATTTTCACATCTAAAAATTCTTGCTTGAATGCTTCAAAGAGTTCACTTTGTGTTCTACCTACGAAATGTTTTGGATGTGAAATTTTCATACCGGTTTCTTCATCTTTCATTTGTATAGTATCCCTTCTATTGGAAGAAACACGAGAGTGGATGGTCCAATATTCAATGACCCATCTTCTTACATCTTCATAAATTCTGTCTTTTCGAAGAAGTCTACAAATATTTACCCAATTCTTTTCAATGTTCAAATCTAACATATTTCTCATCCTAATATATCTTTGAACAATTCTTCTAGATACATTCAATAATTCAGAAATTGCTTGAACTTATCTTATGTGTATCAACCTCTTACTGGAAATCATAGTCATCATCGCTTTACGAGCAACAATTGAATCAAGTCCTCGATCTGTGTTGTTAACAAGGTTCAATGCATCTTGTAAATTTTCAATTATTGTTTCTTTTACTTAACCTCGTATTCTTTTCTTATCATCAATACCCAACAACTCCAAACCAGAGTCATTTTTCTTTTCCTGAATAACCTGACAAACAATTGTGCTCTTCCCACCACAGATTTATCCTTAAAATATTTCTTCCACATGTTTTTGAGATGCAATTTAATAGTGCTTTCAAGTACCATGTGTTCATATGTAATTTGACTAAAAAGTGAATCCTCATTTATCTCCATCAAATTTTGCATTGCAAAATAAATATTTGTACCTCGACCACTACCAATTTCCTCCCCCACTTGAGTTGCATCTTCTTCAACATCAACTAGTTGCTCTTGATTACGATTTGTATGACCTTTCATTTAGTCATCCATTTTTCAAGCATATTTCCTTGATCTATTCCTTTTATCTCCCATTGCACAAAGTATTCAAATGGAGAGATGAACAATTCAATGCAAGAAAATATCACTTTACTACTCCTTGATAAAAAGATCGCTTTCCCACTCCAAAAAAAATGCTTTCCTAATCCTTTAAAAAAAAGCTTTTTAACTCCAAAAAATCACTTCAAAAATTGATTTAAAATGATTTTGTTTTTATTTTAAAATAAAAAACTGACTCCTCATTTATATGATGATGAAGCGACCGGTTGCACATGTGACTGCTCGCGTGGGGGCTGACCAGTACACGTACTCGACCGAGTAGGACTCGGCTGAGTTGTCTAATGTGGCATGCCATGTGGCAGTCAAGCCCCCAAAATATGCAGAATTACAAAACTTTCATCTTCTCCAACTTAACTTCTCTTTCTTACCAATATTTTTAACTTTATATGCCTCCTCTTGCCACTGCTACTATTAGGGCATCTATCGATGCAACGACTGCCTTCTCTGTTGGTGCTCGGGCTCATCCTATCATCGTTGTTGCTACCGATGCAACCGTTACTGCCGTTGTTGCTATTGTCGGTGTCTTCGTCGTTGTTGTTGCAGCCTCTACCAATTTTGTTGGTCGTCGGCCTCCCTGCGGGCCTTGTGGTGTGGGTGCTACATTTGCAGTGCCTGGTGTGGGGAGAGTAGATGACGCTTCTATGTGGGATTCAGGTATTTTGGCCTCTGCTTCTATTAGGAAGGGTGGGGTAAAGGGTCCCTATGTGGTGATTGTAGAGCCTGCCTTAGCTGCTAGGGCAGATGTTGCGCTGAATCTGGGAGCAAACAATGGGCCTGTTCCTGTTTCAAATCCAATCTCCATTAAGGTGGATGAGTATGTGGAGAAGGCAATAAACCACAATATTTCTGTGTTTTCTACCCATGCCTTGATTTGCAGGTTCAAATGTTTTTGGCCTAGCCTCCTAAAGCTTCATGAATGGATCTCTAGTCATTGGGAGCTTATCCTCGTGGATACGGTGCAAATATTTCCCTTGGTCAAGGGGTATTTTATAAAAAAATTTGAAGATGTTTTGGACAGAAATAATTTGTTGTGTGAACATTTTTTCAGCTGGGAGGATCATTTTATGCTCATGGTTAAGCCCTGGCATATCGATTTTAACCCTATTTCAGATTCCTTCACCAGGTTTCCTATTTGGGTCCGTCTTCCTAATCTTCCCATGCATTTATGGATTGACTCTCTGCTAGAGGGGATTGGTAATGTTCTTGGGGAATTTTTATTGGTGGATGGTGATTCTTCTGACATTCTCCACTCTACTTATGCTCGCATTCTTGTGAATATTGATCCCTCTAAGGGTCTTCCTGTGGAGATACTGATCAATTCCTCTAAAGGAAGATGAAATCAATCTCTGGATTATGAAGGGATCCCCTTCAGATGCAGAAGGTGTTTTAAAATAGGATATTTGGTTGCCCAATGTGGAATGGGTAAAAAGAAAACTAATGCATCTTGGTGGAATGGTGCTTCTGCTCAACACTATATCGTGGAAAATAAGCCTGCCTCGCCGAAATTGTTTTCCCAGGAGGCTGCACAGGTCACACATCCTCTTGATGGTTTGGTGGTGGCTCCTGAGTGTTCCCCAGTGATTGCCTCCTTGGTGGTTTCATCACCTGGTTTGGTGGGGGTTGTTGCGTCATTGGTTTCCCCTGGTGATACGGGAGTGGTGGCGATTAATGGCTATGTGGAAGTTTCTCCTATTGAATCTACTGGCATTTTGGCTACCCCTATTGGTAGCTTTGATCAGTCTAGTGTGGTTGATGATCCTTTGCATTGGCAGGAGGAGGCGGCTAGAGTTGAAGAGGGCTAGATAGCTGTTAAAGGAAAAAAATTCAAAATGTCCTCTTCCTTTGATATGAATCTTTGTTCCCATCAGAAGGGTGCTAAAGGTAAATCCTAGATGTGGATTTGTCTTTAGCTTGGGTTTGCATGAAGGTTGTTTCATGCATTATTTTTTTCAAGATTGTGGGAGCCTGTTGTAAAACCCTCACTGTGGTCTTGACCTGTTTCGTCTAGAGGGCATTATTGAATATATTTTTTGACTATTTAGTACAGGGTTTCAGGGCGCCTTCAAAACCTGTTGTTACCTTAATCAAAAACTTATTTCTCTATCAAAACTCCACCTTTGAAAAAAAACTAAAAATATTATTTTGTAGAGCTTAGAATCAGGAATCTAGTCATATAATTTTTTATAGTATTTCGATTAGAAATAATATATTAAATTTACTAGGGTAAAAGTACAAACCCGTGTCACACTTTTATAAAGGAAAAGGATGACAACATTCAAATTTGTAAACTTTAACGACATAAAAGTGGCATTTTTGTTTAGAATTTGAAGATGATGTAAACTAATGAAATGTGTAAAATTTGATCAAGTTT
>MU228229.1:380564-405024 GCA_018584345.1 Thuja plicata
AAATAACTAACACATTTAATTAACTGAAAAAAAAGATTATATTAATTACATAACTCATTTTATATAAAATCATATTATTTTATTTCTACGATTAAAAAATAATAATACTAAATATAAACAAAAATAAATATTAAATTAAAATATTTCTTTTAAATTACAACTATTTTCTATTAATTAAACCAAAAAAAATATTAAACATGGATTTTTAATTAAAAAACAATTATTTAATATTAAATAAACAAAAACAACTAAAAAAAACATTGAAAAACATTAAAATTAAAAAATAAAAAATGTACTTACCCCTTCCGGCCGGAATACCCCTGTAGCTCTCTCCGAAGCCCCCGACCCGCTAAATGAGAATAACCCGCGCGGGCTTTTTTTTCCCCTTTTATATACTTTTGGGGGTCCGGCCGGAACGGGTTCGGCCGGACCCCTCGCGCCACATAGGTGCCACTTGGCGCCTAAAGGGCGCCACGAGGGTCCGGCCAGACCAATTTTGGCCAGACCCTCTCAGGATGTCCTCTAGTGCAACACACTATTATACTTTTACCCACTAAATATTGCAAGTAGGTATATTAAGTTTTGAGAAGACGTTGATTCAGAAAATTAAAAAATTAGTAAATCATATCGGAAAAATTTAAATTCATATGGAACACTAGAGGAGAGAGTCATCTTCAAGAATATATAATTTTTTTGTTTGGTATAGTTTTGATAGGGGAAAGGTGGGAGACGAACTGTCGATTTTGGGTTAGTTCAACTTTGAATTGTTATAACAGACAAAATATACGTCAGAAACAAATCTTTCTTTTTTGTTGCACTATGTTGATGATATGTAGCTTCAGTCGGATAAAATCTATGAGATAGATTGATTAAATTAATGACAAAATTGTATTTTTAATGTTTGTAGCTTTGATAAGATAAATAAATATTATATTATGAGAATAAATTGAATATTACATACACATATATATACCAATATATATAATAATAGATATCATATATATATATATATATATATATATATATATATATATTTTAAATAATAATAATAAAAATAATAAATTCTCTATTATTGTGTTAAACTTTTAACAATGTCTCTTCTCAAAATACCTGATTGACACCAATTAATATCGGTCATAAAACAACACATATAATGGGGAGACATGTCTCCACACGTGGAGACATGTCTGTCTATCAACATGACTCCCCTCTTATGTATAGATTAATATTTCAGGAGATAAGCATATACAACATATTTTTGAATGCAAGTCTCATTCATACAACATAATATTAAATATTAATATATCTATATATCTATTACTATATCAGTAATATATATATATATATATATATATATATTGGATTTATAAAAGGAAATTAAAAGACATATACTGATCTAAAATTTAACATGGTATCAGAGCCAAGTTACTTCTATAAAGCCTAACCGCTTGAAGGGAGATCCAATTAGATTGAAGAAAGTTTAAGATCAATTTTAAATTATATATTTGTTGAAAATCTTATACCTACAAAATGGTGAATGGAATCAGACTTGAAGGTGCTTCAAATTTTGAATCTTGGAAACTACGGATGATGCTAATACTAAGAAAGAATGAGTTAAAAACAATTGTAGAAAATCCTCCTAATGAGAATGACGAGAAGAGCCAATGGGAAAAGGACAATACTAGAGCAATGGAGCTATTAGTAGATGGAGTAAAAGATCATCTAATACCCATTACCACAAAGTTAGAATCTGCATATGAAATTTTCAAAGCCCTAGAAAACATGTATGAGATCAACAGTACTAGAAGGATCCTTACTCTTAGAAATCTAATATTAAAATGAATAAAGGAGAGACCATTACCTCATACTTTATGAGGATAACAGAATTAAGAAACCAACTGTCGACAATTGGTCACATCTATGATAGTAAAGAGTTAACTATGGTAACTTTAAATGGACTTCCTATGTCATGGGAAAACTTTAGACAAGGAGTAAGTGCTCGTTCGAAACTCTCCAATTTTGATCGGCTAGAAGTTGATTGCATTCAAGAAGAGTGTAATTTTAAATCTAGAGGAATCATGGAACCCAAAAATGAAGATGTTCAGGTTCTCGTCACTAGGTTGAAAAGGAAAAGGGGCAAGTACTCAAATGATAACTATTCGTTCAAGAAAAGAGACATGTCTAAAGTACAATGTTATAGCTGCAACAACTATGGGCACACTACAACAAAATGTCCTAACAGACTCAAACATAACATGTCTAAAGTGCAATGTTATAGATGCAGCAACTATGGGAACATTGCAACAAAATTCCCTGACAGACTCAAACATCAAGCTACACTTGCTGAAGTCAGTAACTCAGAATTATATTCAGAGAAACTTGTATTCTAAAGAACTTCTAGATTGAGAGGGAGTTCACTGATAAAGATATAACACTTCTGAGGTAAATTTGACGTGATTGCAATTTTGATTATTGTACTAATGAAAATATTTATTCATGGATAAATGGGCCCTTTGTAAATCATGAGGAAGTGACGACTTCCAAATGATTATCACTTGTATTTGTAAAATTTATTGGAAGGTGACGACCTTACAATAACTTGACCTTCTATTGTGATAGACATCGTGTGATGGCGTTAACATATCACAATAGATGATTTCCCTGCATGGTGGATTCAGTTCCTTAAATAGACCATTGACCTTCTAATGTGATAGACATCATGTGATGGCTGAAACAAATCACAATAGATGATTTCCTACATGGTGGATTCGGTTCCTTAAACAGACCATTGACCTTCTATTGTGATAGACATTGTGTGATGGCTGAAACAAATCACAATAGATGATTTCCTACGTGGTGGATTAAGTTCCTTAAATAGACCATTGGCCTTCTATTGTGATAGACATCGTGTGATGGCTGAAACATATCACAATAGATGATACCTTACATTAAGGATACATTACCTATGGAAATTTTTGAGTTATGGTGAATATCATGAGACTTGATATTTTTGGCCAAACCATATCTCTTGATATCACAATGAGGTGATATCTTCTCTTAAAAAAAATGGATATTTTGTAAATTGCATTTTGATGAATTTTATCTTCCCTAGCTAAGAGGGGGTGTTGATGATATGTAGCTTCAGTCGAATAAAATCTATGAGATAGATTGATTAAATTAATGACATAATTATATTGTTAATGTTTGTAGCTTTGATCAGATAAATAAATATTATATTATGAGAATAAATTGAATATTACATACACATATATATACAAATATATATAATAATTGATATCATTATTTTATAGTGAAATAATCAAGAAAAGTGTTAGTGTAATCAGAGCTGCTGGTGGAACAATTGAAGACAAAACAATAGTAAACAAGGTATTAAGAACTTTACTTCCTATCTATGCAATTAGAGTTTCAGCTATTCAAGAGATGAGATGTAGTAATTACATAACTCTAGATAGATTGATTGAAGATTACCATCTTCTGAGTTGGATAACTTTGACAATTATTCTCCTAATCCTAGCAATCTTGAGTCGACATTCAAAGCTAAATTAAACCTTGGAAAGATGAAGGGAAAACAAATTGACAGTGATAGTGATGATGATTCTGATGATTAGGATCTGGAAATCATTGAAGCATTACTTGCAAGGAGAACTGTGAAAGGAAAAGGACAATAAAAAGGAAGAATACAATTGATTTTATTTTCATGTGATGAGGTTGGTCACATTGTTGCTAAATGTCCGAACAAGGAAGACAAAGGTGAGAAAAAGTTCAACAAGTATAAAGGCAAGAAAAATTACAAAAGCTACAAGGACAAAGGTAAGAAATCTTGTTATATTGCTAAAGATTCTGATAGTGATGAAGGTGAAGATGAAATGGTTTACATTACTATTAAGGATGAGTCAGATAGTGAAGACAATGAAAAGACAACACTATATTCTCATATTAGTAAGAGAGACACATGGATAATTGATAGTGGTTGTTCTCACCACGTGACTGGTGATAAAACCAAATTTGAACATCTTGAACACTATGATGGTGGGAGTGTTAGTTTTGGGAATGATGAACCCTGCTATGTGAAAGGTAAAGGTTGTATTTCTCTTACTGAAGGAATCAAATGCGATAATACTTATTGGGTTGAAGGACTAAGGTGTAATATGCTAAGTGTGGCACAACTGAATAACATTGGTTTCAAGATAGAATTCATGAATGGTAAGTCCAAGCTCCTGGATGGTAGAGGAAACCTAGTTGGAACTGGCAGGCAAACAAAAGGTAATCTATTTTATCTTGACCTCAATGAAAGTTCATGTTTATTGCACAAGTAGAAGAAAGGTGGTTATGGCATAAAAGGTTGTGTCATGTGAACTTTGACAACCTAATCAACATAAGTAAGAATAGAAGAGTAAGAGGTATTCTTGTTCTGAAGAAACCTGAACTAGCAATATGAAAACAATGTCAAATTGGGAAGATGGGCAAAACAAGCTTCAAGAGCAAGAACTATAATACAGAAGAAGACATGGAATTGGTATATACTGACTTATGTGGACCAATTGGAACAAGTTACACACGTGAGAAGTACTTCATTCTATTTTTTGATGATCATTCCAGAATGATGACTGTTATGTTTCTCAAAGAAAAATTAGAAGCCTTTCAGAAGTTCAAATGGTACCTAGCCAGAGTTGAAAAAGAAACAGGAAATAAAATTAAATGCTTAAGATCTGACAGAGGAGGAGAATTTATTTCCAATGAATTCAATGAGTTCTGCAATTAAAGAGGAATCAAATGACAAGTATCTGCCCCAGGTACACCATAGCAGAATGGTATTGCAGAAAGAAGGAACAAATGCATTATGGATTGTGCAAGAACATTGATGATTGAGAAGGATGTTGCTACCAAATACTGGAAGGAAGCCATTAGCACTGCAATTCACACCTTGAACCGAGTTCAACTGAAGAAAGGTACTAAAAAGACACCTTTTGAATTATGGTATGGCTACAAACCTAATGTTCATTATTTCAAGGTATTTGGAAGTAAATGCTAGATCTTGAAGGAAACAAGAAATGGAAAATTTTATGTAAAAGGTGATGGAGGTATATTCCTAGGCTACTCCAACAAAAGCAAAGCATATAAATGTTTAAATCTTACTACTCATAAAGTCATAGAAATTGTGCATGTCAAGGTGGATGAGTTTGCATAGAGAAATGAAGAACAGAGCAGTAATGAGCCTAAAGACTACAGATGCTCTGTGTATTATGAACTTGATACTATAACTAAGACATAGGCAATGGTGATTGGACAGAAAGCATGTCAACCACTGAATTCATCAGCACAAACCTTGTTGCAACCTGTGCAACCAGTGATGCTAACTGAAGAAACTGAGTCACAAATAGAGGGAACCGAGTCTCAGACTAAAGAAATCAAGTCGTAGACAGAGGCACCCGAGTCACAGACAGAGGTACCCAAGTCACAGATAGATACACCCGAGTCTTAGACAGTGGAACCCGAGTATCAGAAAGAAGAATAGGACAGAATATTTGAGCATGGTGAACACAGTGGGTCAAGCCCATAATCAAGAAGGAAGGATCTTGTACTTGCAAAATATGTTAGAAGGCATCATGCACCTGAAAAAATAATTGGAGATTAGATAGAAGGTGTAATGAAAAGGAACAAAATAAAAGGTACATGTTTACTTAGTGAAATTGAACATATAACTGTTAAAGATGCATTGAAGATGAGAACTGGATTGAAGCAATGAATGAAGAAATTGAACAGATAGAAAAGAACAAAACATGGACTCTTGTACCTAGACCAAAAGACAAGAATGTGATTGGTACTAAGTGGGTTTTCAGAAACAAGATGAATGAGAAAGGTGAAGTTTCCATAAACAAATCTATATTTGCATGGTCAAGAAGAGGGTATTTGATGCAGAGTGGACATTCAGAAGCCCTAAAAGGACTAGGTATCCTTCAAACCTTCAAACAGCAAGAGCTAAAGTACCTCTACACTTATCACAAGTGCAAAAATGACTTGTTTCTAGGTTATCACAACCTATTCCCAACAGGGCCACCTAATCACTAGGTTTTATCAAGGTTGGCTATTAGGCACTTACACCAATTTGATATCAATTCTCCATGAAATGAATCCAAGGACCAGGGGTGACTTGTGCTCAAGGATTTTGTCTACTTAGGTCCCTAAGACAAGGATCCAATGATCCTATTCACCATGTACACTAATTTGGTCACGGTTGCTATGATAAGCCCCTCCTAGGCTTGTAGCCTTTTCAAATGGAAATTTGGGTTTAGTTTAAAAGTATTCCACATAACCCCCTAAAAAAAATAGAGATTCAAGTACCCTTTATGTCCAAATGGATTATACCAAAGCACTAGTGCTTGGAAGTAAAAGGAAAACAAAAAGACACACTGTTTTGCCTAAACAAATAGGGCTAATTAGGCCTCCAATTACACTACAAGTACCCCTTCCGTACAACAAGGACCCAAACCAACACTTGGATCATGTGAGGAATTGTAAAAGGACTTCTCGTTCTCAAATTTAGGCCTTGATGAATCTCCTATGGTGAGTTATGTGGATTGTACTCAATCGCTTGATTGGTGCACACATGGTCATGTACACCTAGGGCATCATGGAAAACCCATCTCCCTGCATCTTATCAAACCCAAGATGAATAATCTTAAAGAGAATTTTCAATACATGATTTCCACCAAGGGTCATTAGATTCTCATGGTGGAAACAAGAAATATGTACAATTGTTTGTGAAACCCTGATTTAGGGCCTAAAAACAAGGAAGCGAGAGTAAAAATGCAATAACTCTCAATGTACAGAAGATTAGGAAATGAGAAAAAATGAAAATGGAAGATACTTCATAGGAATATCTTAATCTGTTAGACTTTCATCCCCAACCTTCTGTACATGTCCGTACCAATTGATTGTTTCTCGAATTTGCAGGAAAATGATGATTTTTATTGATTTTGAATGCCAATTTACAAAATTTGTCCTACCACCCGCCTATAAGGGATTTTGTAGGCATTACCAATGGTTACATCCACTTTTTAAACTAATTATCCATTTGGGAATGGATTTTACAATTTTTGACAAAAGTTGCTAAAGTTGCTTGACAACTTTTTAGCAATTTTGCAACTTTTTCAATCTAAGTGACCAAACTCTGTCCAAACCTATAATCTATGATCCCACATTGATCTAAACATGATAAAACATGATAAAATAACCTATTCTTAAGGTTTTGGACATTATTTGACCAAGGGCTTATTAAATGCCAATCTTGGAACTAGGTCTTACAAAGGGTGTCCAATATGGAACCTTTATTACTAACATGACCTAAAGGCCACTAGGACCTTCAAGGAAACCATAAGCTACAAACAAAACACTTAGGTTACCTAGGGTGCTCCTACACCATACTCCCCATGAGGTTTTGAACTCAAGTTCCCACTTGAGGTTAACTAATCAAGAGTGATGCCATGTTGTTTTATTTGTTCCTCTATCATCCATGTAGCATCAATGTTAGGGAGTCCTTTCCATTTTAATAGATACTGCATATACTTTTTCTTCCTTTTTTGTTTCAGCACCTTGGACTCAAGAACTATTTCCAACTCCACTGGCTTGCTTTGTAGAAGATTTGTGACATAGTCTCCATCCTCCTCATTTTGTGGATCCTGCACATTGGTCATATATGAAACACATTTGTAAGGGGTGAGATCTTAAACATTAAATATAGGAGAGATTGATAATTTAGGAGGAAGAGATATTTCATAAGCATTTTCACCCATCTTGTCGAGAATGGTGCATGGCCCAACTTTCTTCATATGTAACTTTGAATATCTTCCCTTGGGTAGTCACTCCTTTCTTAGGTAAGCCCACACTTTATCTCCAATTTGGAAGTGGATTTCTCTTCTTTTCTTATCAACTTGTGCTTTGTATTTCATGGTGGATTGTTGCAATGCTTCTTTTATGTTTGCCTGCACTTTAGTGATCAGTTTTGCCAATTCTTCACCTTGTGCACTAACTCTGAAATCAAAAGGTAATTCCACCAAATCTAAAGGACCTTTTGGGTGAAGTCCATAAACAGTTTGAAAAGGTGTTTTTCCAGTAGATTTGTTCATTGAATCATTGAATGCAAAATCTGCTTGAGGTAAGATCATGTCCCAACTTTGGGAATGTTGTTTAGTAAGACATCTTAGGAGGTTGCAAAGTGACCTATTGACCACTTCAGTTTTTGCATCAGTTTGTGGGTGATAGGAAGAGCTATAGGTCATAATTGTGCCAAGCTTTTTGAAAAGAGTCCTCCAAAAATGTCCCTGAAATTTAACATCTCTATCTGAAACTATTGCTTGAGGTAAGCCATGAATTCTGACTAATTCTTTGAAGAAGAGATGTGCTATGTGAGATGCATCATTTGTGATTTTACAGGGAACAAAGTGGACCATCTTGCTAAATCTATCCAGTACGACAAACACACTGTCAAAACCCTGTTTGGTTCTAGGTAAACCCATCACAAAATCCATTGAAATTGATTCCCATGGCCTAGTGGGAATTGGTAGGGGCTGGTATAGTCCTTGGTTAGTGGATACACCTTTTTCTTGCTGACAAATGGTACAATTTTCTATGAATATTTTGACTTCATTTCCCATTTTTGGCCAAAAGTAACTCCTTTTTACTAGGTCTGTTGTTTTGTCTATTCCAAAATGACCTCCCAAGCCACCACAATGTTTTTTTCTTTTATGATATTTGTTCTCATGGAACATCTAGGTATGAATAGTTGAGCCCCTTTGAACAAGAGTCCATTCTGAATTAGAAAATTAGAGAAATTAGTATGATATTTACCTATCATTTTGGTGCATACCTCAAAAAATTTTGCAAAATCTGGATCATCTATATACAAATGCTTTAGTGAGTCAATCCCCACACTCTGAAGTTGTACTTCTTCAACCAAACCAACCCTTCAGCTTAGGGCATCAGCCACCTTGTTTTCTACCCCATTTTTGTGCTTAATGTTGAATGTATATGCCTGCAATTGTTCCATCCATTTGATGTGTTTGACTCCAAGTTTTTCCTGAGTATTTAAGAAGCTCAATGTATGGTTGTCAGTATAAACAATAAACTCTTTTGGAAGTAAGTAATGCCTCCATTTTTTTAGTGCTTGCACCATTGCATAGAGTTATAAATCATATGTAGAGTACCTTTTCTTGGCATCATTTAGATTTTTAGAAAAGAATGCTACATCCTTACCTTCTTGTCTCAAGATCACCAATTGCCAAGTTACTTGCATCAGTTTCAACAGTAAATACCTTAGTGAAGTTAGGAAGCACTAGGATTGGATATTGAGACACTCTGTTCTTTAGGTATTAGAATGCATCTATAGCCTCTTTAGTCCATTCAAATCTGATCTTTTTACCACCCTTGATAGTGTCCAACATGGGAGCACACACATGACTAAAGTTATTAATAAATTTCCTATAGAAAGTTGCAAGACCATTAAAACTTCTAACATCACCTTGGTTCTTTGGATGAGGCCAGTTGACAATTGCTTCAACCTTTTCAGGGTCCATTTTTAGGGTGCCTTGTGAGATGAAAAACCCTAGGAACACAAGTTCCTTCTTCATAAACATACACTTCTCCAAGTTAATCACTAACTTCTACTGATGAAGTCTCCTCAAAATCTGTTCCACATGTCCAAGATGTTCTTCTCTTCTATGATTGTAAATCAGTATGTCATCAAGATAGATTACTACAAACTTTCCAATAAAATCAATGAAAATCTCATTCATGAGCCTCATGAATGTTCTTGGGGAATTGCTTAACCCAAAAGGCATGACAAGTCATTCAAAAAGGCCCTCAGTTGTTTTAAATGTAGTCTTCCATTCATCACTTGGCTTTATTCTGATTTGGTGATATCCTGATTTCATGTCTATCTTGGTGAAGTAACAAGCAGTGCCTAGTTGATCAAGTAAGTCTTCCATTCTTGGAATGGGAAATCTGTATCTTATGGTGATTTTTTTTATTTCCCTATTGTCTGTACATAACCTCCACTTGTCATCCTTCTTGGGTGCTAGGACTGATGGGACAACACATGGGCTAAGGCTCTTTTGAATTAGTCATTTCTCTAATAGTTCATTGACCTATTTTGTAATCTCTGCATGTTGAGAGGGTGTCATCTTATATGGATCTTTATTAGGTAAGGAAGAACCAGGTATTAGGTCTATTTGATGACTCATTTCTCTTAAGGGAGGGAGGCTTGTGGGCAAGTCACTAGTAGTTACATCACTGTATTTGTTTAACAGTTCCTTAACTTCATTTGGTATGGGATCCTTATCATCAGATCTTATGCTATCCTTGGGTTTAGAGATCAGTACAAAGCCTTCAGTCTCAAGTTCTTTCAATACTTGCAACATTTCCTTTTCCCCTATGGTGATAATAGTAGGTTCTTTCTATGTTTTAGCATCAGGTAGGGGCTTCATGGTAAAAGTTACCCCATTCTTGGTGATGGAGTAGGTGTTCTTCCTACAATGATGTGTGGCATCCACAGCATATTTCCAAGGTCTTCCTAGTAAGATGTGGGAAGCATCCATTTCCACTACATCACAAAGTACTTTATCTTTGAAATCTGCTATAGAAAATTCTACCCATGCTTGTTCAGTTACTAGAGTTTTTTAACCTTTGGTTAACCAAGAGACATGGTAGGGAAAGGGGTGTGGCTTCTTAGGTAGGTTTAATTTTTGAACCATTTCAAGAGACACCAAATTTTCAGTTGAACCTGAATCAATGAGGAGATTACATACCTTTCCATTGCATTTGATCTTTGTCCTGAAGAGGCTCTTCCTTTGATGAGGTTCTATTAGGAATAGCCCCAAGAGATAACTGAGAGGGGGGGGGGTGAATCATTTATCTACCAGATTCAATTATTTATCCAATTAAGTACAGAATAACATTAAGCATAAACACAATAAGATAACATAGGTTATAACACCACAATTTTGGTTACGGGGAACCCCAAAATAGGTAAAAACCCCAGTGGGAATTAGAACCCACAAATAACTGCACTAGTGTATAATGATCCTTGTTAGAGATCCTACAACCATGTTAGGATTTGATCTTTACAATTCATTAAGTGGAGTGACCTAGTCAAAGGTTGGACCCTATTAGGAGTCTTTTACAAATAACCCTATTAGAGGTGAGGACACACTGTCCGTGAGCACACTGCTCAAATGATGAAGGCTGCAACCTTCTGCACAATAGATATACATTATATCTGATATTGAATTGTGAATTAGACATGTTGTCTTGATTAGTTCCAGTTAATTGTATACACCCTCTACTTCTTCACATAGATCTTCAACTGAAGAATGATATAGCTTTACTGGCCCAATACAACAAACATTCTGCTATGCTTCTTACTCACATTGTCACTTGTCGATCACAAAATGATCTGCTATAATTATCCTCCTCCAAAGATATGATCAAGTTGGCTTGTAGAACACTCTTCAGCAACTTCTTCGTCGGCCAAACTAAGCACGCAACACAAATAGAACTGCGCAACTCAAGATGAGTAGACACATCACTTCACACAGTCGGCTACACCAAATTAACTCAAAATTCACCCTCTGGATGAAACATGTTAAGTTCTCTTAACCAAAAATGTTGAACTCATAACTAAACATGCATATCCAAAAGATAGGCGCAACTGAAGAAAAAATAAAAATATTGTCGGCTCTTGATAAAAAAAAATTCCTGAAACTATAACTGGCAAATAGATCATCATAACTCAACTTTAACTGTACAACTGAATATGTGTCTATGAACATAGCATAATGAATATGTATACAACATAACAATAACCACGCAAGGCTCCAACATATCCAAGAATTACATATAGGACACTGTTGCATACTATATGTTGTCATCAATGACAAACATACAGTCAACTACTGGCTCAAAGGAAAATCTCCAACAATCTCCCCCTTTGACATTGATGGCAACATATGATATGAAAACCACCATCAATCCAAAAGTATTCTTTATTTTTACAATCTTCTCAATATCCTCATCAAAAACTCCCCTTAACTGTTGCATCATCTTTATACTACATTTGATTTTTCATGAATGTATACTCCCCCAAACTATATACTCCCCCTTTGACATCAATGGAAAAAGGTGCCAAAATAAATAAGCACAGGTACTACTCCTAAGGTAGAGTAGTCAACCATTCATCAGTCACCAAGGACTTATGCACTTGCTGCAAATTCTAATCAGACTCAGGAAAGGGAATTACTTTTACCTTCTCCCTGAGATACTCAAAAGTATCTTTTGGTAAAGGCTTTGTGAATATGTCTGCTAACTGTTCTTTAGTGCTCACATAATCCAATTTTACTTCTTTATCTGCAACTTTCTCTCTTAGAAAATGATATTTTATTTCAATGGGTTTTGTCTTTGCATGCATCACAGGGTTCTTTGACATATTGATAGTGCCAGTGTTGTCACAATGAATAACAATAGGATAATCAATCTAAATTCCAAAGTCTTTTATCATCTGCTTGATCCAAACAATTGTAGAACAATTTAATGTTGTTGCTACATACTCCACTTATGTTGTTGACTGAAAAATACAATTTTGCTTCTGGCTTGTCCAAGTAACTAATCTGTTTCCAAGAAATACTTCTCCTCCTGAGGTACTCTTTTTGTCATCAACACAACCTACCCAATCTGCATCTGTATACACATGAAGTTCTACATTCTCTGAGTTAGGATACCATAAACTATAGTTTATATTCCCTTTTAAGTATATGAATATTCTTTTTATTGTCATTAATTGATTTTGTTTAGGTTCAGCTGCAAATCTTCCAACAATGCCAACTGCATTAGAAATATATGGTCTAGATTGAGTAAGATAAATGAGTTTTCCAATCATAGACTTGTATAGTGTCTTGTCAACTATTGTAGAATCATCATCTTTAGAAAGCTTGTTTCCTGTTATCATGGGGTTGCTTACTGGCTTGCAGTCTTTCATCTTGAATTTCTTCAATATTTCTTTCACATACTTAGACTAATTAATGAATATACCTCTTTCTGTTTGTTGTACATTTAATCCCAAAAAGTATTTTATAGGTCCAATCATGCTCATTTCAAACTCACTATGCTTCTCTTTAGCAAAATCTACACTAAGCTTGTCATTACCACCAAAGATAATGTCATCAACAAAAATAGCAACAAGTAATAATCCTTCAGGTGTCTCTCTTATGAATAAGTTACAATCTGCTGCTCCTTTCTTTAATCTTATCTTTTTCAAGTAACCACCTAGTCTTTCATACCATTCTCTATGGGCTTGCTTAAGTCCATAGAGGGATTTCTTCAGTCTGCATACCATGTCAAGTTTTTCTGATAAACTAAATCTTTCATGTTGTTCTATGTAGACTTCTTCCTTCAAGTCACCATTCAGGAATGTTGACTTGACATCCATCTGATATACTTTAAAGTTCTTGAATGTTGCATAAGCTAAAAACAATTTTATAGCTTCCAGTCTTATCACAGGTGCAAATGTATCTGAGTAATCAATACCTTCTCTCTGCGCATATCCTTTACATACCAGTCTTTCTTTGTTTCTTGCCACTGTACCATCTTCATTCATCTTGTTTCTGAATATCCACTTGGTTCCAAACACATTTTTGTCACAAGGTATAGGGACCAATTCCCATGTGTCATTCTTAATTATCTGATCTAACTCTTCTTTCATTGCTTTCTGCCAATCTGAATCATTACATGCATTTTCAACACTTAAAGGTTCAATTTGTGAAAGTAAACATACCTCTTCATCAACAGTTAAACCTTTTGCTCTAGATCTTGTCATAACTTTACTGCTATGATCTCCAATGATATCTGATTTTGAATGGTGTTTAGATGTGAATTTTGGAACTTTAGGTGTGACATTATCATCTGTTGTTTGTGATTCCTCTTCACTTGGTTCAGGGTCATTGCATGATACATCAATGCAGTCAAAAATTTCTTCAATAATTATTTCTTTACTGATAGGTCTTGGTTCATCTTCAATCATAGGTGCATAATCATAGTATCTCTCTTGAATCATAATCTTCTCATCAATCTTCACATGTGTACTTTCAATGATTTTTTTCAATCTCAAGTTAAAACATCTATAAGATTTGTTTTTGGTAGAGTAACCAAGAAAAACACCTTCATCACTTCTAGCATCAAACTTGCTAACTCCATCATCTCTCTTGATGTAACACTTGCTTCCAAAGATTCTGAAGTATTTTACTGTAGGTACATTCCCAAACCAAAGTTCATAAGGTGTCTTGTTTGTGTCTGGCCTCAATTGAATTATGTTGATAGTATAGACTGTAGTATTGACTGCTTCTCTCTAATAGGTGTGCGCAACTTTTCTTTCAGTCATGATAGTGCATGTTGTGTCAAGTATGATTATATTTCTTCTTTCTACAATTCCATTATGCTGAGGGGTTCTAGGTGCACTTAGTTGTCTTTTGATCCCATGTTCTTTGCAATACTCATAAAACCTGTCAGAGGTGAATTCTCCTCCTTTATCTGATTTCAGACATTTTATCTTTAATCTAGACTCATTTTCAACTTTAGCTTTGAATATTTTGAACTTCTCAAATGCTTCATATTTATCTTTTAAGAACACAGCCCACATCATTCTAGAATAATCATCAACAAACAAAATAAATTACCTTTCACCATAGCATGATCTTGTTTGAGTAGGACCACATAAGTCTGTATGCACTAGATCCAATTTGTTTTCTGCTAAGTTTTGTTTACTTCTGAATGAGTTCCTTACATGCTTTCCCATCACACATTCCCTAGACATAGTATCAATTGGTCTTGCAATACTGGGAAGGTCTCTTACTGCCTTTACGTTACTTATCTTTACTATATTGTCAAAATTGATATGACATAATCTTTTGTGCCATAACCAACTGTCATCTACTTTTGCAACAAAACAACTTGCTTAAGATTTCAGCTGAAAAAAATTACCTTTAGTCTTTGAACCTGATGCAATCATAACTCCTTCTTTCCTCTTAATGATGCACTTGTTGTTTTTGAATTCCAACTGATATCCTTTGTCAAGCAACTGTCCAACACTCAGTAGGTTATGATGTAAACCATCAACATATAGAACATCATCAGTGTTTTTCTTTCCATCTAAAGTGATAGCTCCTCTACCTATGATAGGCTTAGGAGTGTTTTCTCCAAATATAACCATACCACCTTTGTACTTATCTAGATGTACAAATATATCTTTGTCTCTTGTCATGTGATGTGAACACCTATTTTCAATGATCCAGTCTGTTCTGATGTCTGCTTGGGAAATTAATGCCAACTCTTGTGCTTTCTTTTCATCTTCAATGTCCATTTCATCAAACATTTTTTCCATATATTCAATTGCAATGAATCCAATTTCATCTTCTCCTGAATCTTCATCTATCACTCCATCTTTAGCATAGTAGCATTCCTTTGTATATTTAGGCTTGAAAATTTTTTTGCACTTCTTGACTCTTGTAGGGCACTTAGATGCAAAATGACCAACCTTGTTGCATGAAAAGCATTTGAATGGTAACTATCCTTCATATTTTACTTTTCCTTTCCTTTCTTTCTTAGAGATCATAGCAATGAATTCTTCTAGTTCTTTATCCTCATCTTCATTGTCAAAATTACCAGAAGTGTTCAAATATTTCTTACCATGGACTGAGGCTTTGAACGATGTTTCACTTTTAGGTTCTGTCTTCAATTTTGATATCTCAAATGCCAAAGTTTTTTTGATTAAGGTCTCTCTCTTGAACTATTTCTAAAATTGCATAGTCTCATCTAAGATGTTTATCTTTCTCTCATAATATGTTGTTAGTGTAGTCATCAATTTATCCATTATGTCTTCCTCTGAAATTTCTCCACCATTGTTTCTGATTCTTGCAACTGCTTCATTATTCCTCTGATTGTATGCTCTGATGTTTTCTTCAGGTAGCATCTCTAAATTGTTATACCTTTTTCTTCCATGTCTTTTCGTGCGCATTCTTTGCTTGGATATCTCCTTCAAACATGTCTTCTACATACTTCCACATTGTATAGGCTCTATCTACTTTCTTAATCTCAGAAAACTCGATGTCAGATAAGGCACTTATTAGGAATTCTTTGGAAATTGCATTTTGGGTGAATACTTCCTTTTGTTTAATAGTAGAATCTTCTTCTGCAAGGTCTTTTAAAGAAGGAACATCAACATTTTGAGTAGCTGCTTCATAAATCTCAAAACCAACGCACTGCAAATGTGTTATCATTTTGTTCTTCCAGTCAAGATAATTTTCTCCATCAAACTTAGGACTCTCTTTTCTAAAGTATGGCATCTAATCAACCTTAAGTTGTTAAAATTTCTCTCCAAAGCACTTGGCTCTGATACCAATTGTTAGGAATAGTCCCAAGTGATAACTGAGAGGGGGGGTGAATCAGTTATCTACGAGATTCAATTATTTATCCAAGTAAGTACAGAATAACATTAAGCGTAAACACAATAAGATAATATAGATTATAACACCACAATTTTGGTTATGGGGAAACCCAAAATAGGTAAAAACCTCGGTGGGAATTAGCACCCATAAATAACTGCACTAGTATATAATGATCCCTATTAGAAGATCCTACAACCCTGTTAGGAGTTGATCTTTACAATGCATTAAGTATAGTGACCTGGTCAAAGGTCAGACCCTGTTAGAAGTCTTTTACAAATAACCCTTTTAGAGGTGAGGACACACTTTCTGTGAGCACACTACTCAATTGATGAAGGTTGAAACATTCTACACAACAGATATACACTATATCTAATATTGAACTGTGAATTAGACATGTTGTCTTGATTTGTTCCAGTGAATTGTGTACACTCTCTACTTCTTCACACAGATCTTCAACTGAAGAATGATATAGCTTTACTAACCCAATATAACAAACATTTTTCTCCCCTTCTTACTCACATTGTCACTTGTCGATCACAAAATGATCTGCTATAAGTATCCTCCTCCAAAGATATGATCAAGTCGGCTTGTAGAACACTCTTCAACAAATTCTTCATCGGCGAAACTAAGCATGCAACACAAATAGAACCGTGCAACTCAAGATGAGTAGACACGTCGCTTCACACAGTCGGCTCCACCAAATTAACTCAAACTTCACTCTCTAGATGAAACACATTAAGCGCTCTTAAGCAAACATTCTGAACTCATAACTAAACACGAATCCAAACACGCATATCCAAAAGATAGGCGCAACTAAAGAAACAATAAAAATATTGTTGTCTCTTAATAAACAATCTCCTAAAACTGTAACTGGAAAATAGATCATCATAACTCAACTATAACTGTACAACTAAATATGTGTCTATGAACATAGCATAATGAATAAGTCTACAGCATAAAAATAACCGCGCAAGGCTCCAACATATCCATACTAAGAATTGCATACAAGACATTGTTGCATACTATATGTTGTCATCAATGACAAACATACAGTCAACTACTAGCTTAAAGGAAAATCTCCAACAGGTTCATGGGTTTGTGGTACTTGAAGAAAAGATTTTCTCATCATCAAACATGTTCCTTCCTCTAGTTCTAAATCCCTTGGATTAGTTTCGTCCTCCTATTTGTCTTCTTGAATGAGTTGTGTCCTCCTTTCTCTATGGTTATTGTTATTTCTTTTCTTCGGGCATCTCCCTTCATGGTGTCCTAGTTGGTTGTAGTAGTAACATTTCAAAGGACCATTTCCTCTTCCTCTTCCTCTGTTCAAGGGTCTCCTTCCTCTAAATTTCCCTCTAAAATTGGATTCACCATGTTCTTTGTCTCCTTGGCATTGGCCAGGGGTCTTGTTGTTGTTGCCACTGTATTGTCCTTTATTCCAAGATGTACCCCTTCCTCTAAAACTCTTTCCACCATCATTGCTCTTTCCTTTGCCTAAGTCTTGCTTTCTTTTCCATTTCTCCTCTACCTTGATTTCCATTTGATAACATTTTTTACGTATGTAGGGTTGTGTAAGCTTTGTTCTTGTTGAATGGACACTTCGAGACCATTCATGCATCTTGCTAGTTTTTCTTCCTCATTCTCTATTGCATTAGTCGTCATGCATAGTTTTAGGAACTCCTTGCAGGTATATGAGCCTACATCCATGTCTTTTTTTTTTTTTAGGTTTTGCTTCCTTCTATGGGGTTGTACCCCATAATATTCAGGTACATATGTCTCCTTTATCAATGCTATCACCTTGTTACACGAAGTGATCATGCTTCTACCAATCTTCACCCTCTCTGTTTGGATGAAATTCCACCAAGTTAGGGCTTCTCCCTTCAACTTGGATTTTGACATCTTTACTCTTTGCTTCTCAAAAATGTCTTCACACTCAAAGAAGCTTGTCAAAGCCTCAATCCAATCTAAGGCCAAATCTGCATTCATCTTTCCATTGAAAGTTGGTAAATCCAACTTCTCCTCCATGGTTATTCTCCCCATAGACTTTAAGTCATCTAAGAGGGGTCTCTAGTCTGTAGGAATGTTCTCATCCTGATCAGGAGTGTCATCTTCCTCTTCACTTCCTTCTTCACCATCATACATGTTTGCTCTTCCCATTTCTACACTGTTCTTGAGTTATTGAAGCCTCTTGGTTAGGGCTGCATTCGATGCCTTTTGTTCTCTCACTATCCTTGCAAGTTCCATGTTTGTAACCCTTGTAGGGATTTCTTCATCCTCAGGAGAAGACATGCTCTAATACCACTTGATGTAGAGTGGATAGTTAGAATCCCTAAAAGGACTAGGTATCCTTCAAACCTTCAAACACCAAGAGGTAAAGTGCCTCTACACTTATCACAAGTGCATAAATGACTTATTTCTAGGTTATCACAACCTATTCCCAACAGAGCCACCTAATCACTAGGTTCTATCAAGTCTCCAACACCAACTCCCCATGGTTGGCTATTAGGCACTTACACCAATTTGATATCAATTCCCCATGAAATGACTCCAAGGACCAAGGGTTATCTATGCTCAAGGATTTGGTCTATTTAGGTCCCTAAGACAAGGACCCAATGATCCTATTCACTGTGTACACTAATTTGGTCATGGTTTCTATGATAAGCCCCTCATAGGCTTGTAGCCTTTTCAAATGGAAATTTGGGTATAGTTTAAAAGTATTCCACATAACCCCCTACACAAAATAGAGAATCAAGTACCCTTTATGGCCAAATGGATTATACCAAAGCACTAGTGCTTGTAAGTAAAAGGAAAATACAAAGACACACTATTTTGCGTAAACAAATAGGGCTAATTAGGCCTCCAATTACACTATAGGTACCCCTTACATACAACAAGGACCCAAACCAACACTTGGATCATGTGAGGAATTTCACAAGGACTTCTCAGCCTCAAATTCAAGCCTTGATGAATCTCCTATGGTGAGTTATGTGGACTGTAGTCAATCACTTGATTGGTGCACACATGGTCATGTACACCTAGGGCATCATGGAAAACCCATCTCCCTATATCTTATCAAACCCAACCTACATAATCTTAAAGAGCATTGTCAATACATGATTTCCACCAAGGGTCATTAGATTCCCATGGTGGAAACAAGAAATATGTACAATTGTTTGTGAACCCCTGATTTAGGGCCTAAAACCCAGGAATCGGGAGTAAAAATGCAATAAATATCAATGTATAGAAGATTAGGACATGATACCAAATGAAAATGGAAGATTATTCATAGGGATACCTTAATCTGTCAGACTTTTATTCCCAACCTTTCGTCCCTGTCCGTACCAATTGACTATTTCTCGAATTTGCAGGAAAATGGTGATTTTATTAATTTTGAATGCCAATTTACAAATTTGTCCTACCACCTACCTATAATGGATTTTGTAGGCATTCCCAATGGTTACATCCACTTTTTAAACTAATTAGCCATTTGGGAATGGATTTTACAATTTTTGTCAAAAGTTGCTTGACAACTTTTTAGCAATTTTGCAATATTTTGCAACTTTTCAATCTAAGTGGCCAAAATTGGTCCAAACCTATAATCTATGATCCCACATGGATCTAAACATGATAAAACATGAAAATATGAGAAAATAACCTATTCTTAAGTTTTTGGACATTGTTTGACCAATAGTTGACCAAGGGCTTATTAAATGCCAATCTTGGAACTAGGTCTTACAAAGGGTGTCCAATATGGAACCTTTATTACTAACATGACCTAAAGGCCACTAGGACCTTCAAGGAAACCATAAGTTCCAAAAAAAATACTTAGGTTACCTAGGGTGCTCCTACACCAGTATTGATTATGGAGAAATTTTTGCTCCTATTGTAAGACTTGAAGGAGTCAAAACTCTTCTAGGATATGTTGCACAAAGGATTCAACGTATATCAAATGGATGTAAAATATGCATTCTTGAATGGAATTATTGAAGAGGAAGTCTATATTGAGAAACCTGGAGGCTTTGTAGATCCTAACAAAAGGAATATGGTTTGCAAACTGCATAGAGCATTAATGGACTGAAGCAAGCTCCGAGAGCCTGGTATGAAAGACTGCATGGTTACTTGATAAGTATTGGATTTCAGAGAGCTAATGACAATAGTAGCTTGTACATTAAAGAAGGGCCTCAAAACAAGATACTATTGGTAGATTTGTTTATGACATATTGTGTACTGGATATGATGACTTATGCAGAGCATTCTCAAAAGCTATGAGTAAGGAATTTGAGATGTCTACGTTTGGTGAAATCAAATTCTTTATTGGCTTGCAAGTTTATCAGATGAAGGATGGTATCTACATTACTCAGTCTAAATACATAAAAGAGATAGTGAAGAAATTTGGGATGGAAGATTCTAGACCAGTTGGAACACCTATGCCTATTGGACATAAGCTATCTAAGGATGATGATTCAAAGGAGGTAAATTAGACTACATACAGGTCCATGATTGACAAACTTCAATATGTTGTTCACACTAGACCTGATATTGCATTAGCAGTCAGTATTGTTGCAAGGTTTTCAGATAATCCTAGAGAGAATCATTTGATGGCTATCAAAATGATTCTGAGATATCTTAAGGGTCGTGAAGATTATGGATTATGGTATAAGAAAGGAGGAAACTTTGATTTCAAGACTTTTACTGATGTTGATTGGGAAAGAAGTGTTGATGACAGAAAAAGCACAAGTGGTGGAGAACTATTTCTTTGAAAGAGGTTAGTCTCCTAGACAAGCAAGAAATAGAACTGCATTTCTCAATCTACAGCAGAAGCAGAATATGTTACTACATCAGTGAATTGTTCAAACATCATATGGTTCAAACAATTATTGTCAGGTGTGAAGGTGTAAATCACAGAACCAATCATTATCTACTGTGACAACACCAGTGCTATTAATATCTCAAAGAACCTTGTGATGCATACTAAGACTAAGCATATTGCAATAAAGTATCATTTCTTGAGGGAATTGGTTCAAAACAAGGAAGTAAGATTGGAATATGTGAATACTAATGAACAAATGCAGACATATTCACAAAATCATTACCTAAGGATGCATTTTTGTATCTTAGAGGAAAGCTAGGGGTGATTCCCATAACTGAGGCTCACTAAAACACAGTTTAGTGATGCATCAACCGAGCTACAAAATATACTTAACATGTTGATGCAGATATTTAGAGCTTATTGCATATGAATCAGTACAGATAGGTACATTACAGTTTCATTGGATATGTCAGTTGGTGTATTTGGCATTGTTTGTCAAAGAGGGAGAGATTACTATATGTCATAATGATTCATGATGGAGGGAGAGATTACTGTATGTCATATTGATCAGTGAAAGAGGGAGAGATTACTATGTGACCGTTAAGATTACTGATGGAGATATTGATGACAAAGGGAGAACTTTATCAGAAATAGAGATTAATGTAAGAGGGAGAAATCTATATTTCAGTGATTGAGGGAGTTTTGGATGAGAATTAGAATGAAGCTAAAGACATTAATAAAATTGGATGAGAATTAGAATGAAGCTAAGGACATTAATAAAATTTCATTATTATATTTTCTTCTCTATAATTCTTTGTATTATGACATGTTGTGTTGTCATCAATGCCAAAGAGGGAGATTGTTGATGACAATTATTCAATTGTGTATTGTCATTGATGTTTACACAAGTATAGTGATGTTTACACAAATGTCTAATCCTATCCAAGAACAGTCAGTGTCTTCTAAGCTCTCTGAGGCATTGAAGATGACCAAAGTGATTTTTAGTTCTAACCAAGTTCACTCGGGCATTACAGCGTTGGTCGGGCATTGAAGGATTTCAGTGTTGACCGAGTAAAACAGTTAGTGTCATCCGACTAACATTGGTTTATATTTTGTGGATAAATGGTTATATGCTGCCGACAAACATGAGTTTTATTATTCATTTGGAAGGATATTAAGGCCGACTTGACAAGGCTTATCATATATATATATATATATATATAAGGTCAAGTTTGAATTAAAAAAAGTAAGACATAGGTGATGTGGAATTGCATGTGAAGTGTGATATGAAGAGTGAAGGAAAAATCAGATGGGATTATGATTAAGGATAGAGTATAGAGGACTGCAATAGAATATCTGATTAGTGAGGATCAAGCATTTAATCTAGAACAGAGATATGAATTAGCAAAGACAGTTGCTTATAAAAACAGGTCAATCCATTGTTACTCTCTAACAATTGTAGCAGTGATCAAAATCTCTTAACAATCTTTTGTAAATCCTCTCACAACGTGACATTTCTATATTGAAGTGTTTGAAGACCTCTCACAATGCCACTCCTTACAGGGTGATTAAATCCTCTAACAGGGTCACACCTAACAGTGTGTTATTGTAACCTTTAATAGGGTTGCTCCTAACAGGGCTCACTTCAGAAGAGTGAAAAACAGTGACTGGTTTCTATTAGTGGTTTTTCTCATATTGGGTTTCCATGTTAAATCTTGGTGTTATCTATGTACATTTAATTTTCTTTATGGTTTATGTTTCTGCAATTAATCACTAAAGATAATCATAGTTAATATCTTAAGATTTGCTATGTTAACCGAGTGACAATGAAATATATATGTTAACCGAGCAACAGTGTTAAATTTGTTTAAGACATCTAAGGGACTTGGATTTTTTTGTGTGGTAATTGATTCACCCCTCCCTCTCAATTACTCAACTCATTTCCAACAACATCTACCAAAACTTTTATGAAAGACAAACATGCCATGAACATCTTTGAAATTCTCATTATATAACAATATGAAACATCTATCAAAGTTTCTGGAAATGAAATAATTGTCACGAACATCCTTAAAATGCTCATTGTGCAATACATAAACATGAAATGAATTAATGCAAGTACTATGAAATGAAATATTCCTCTTTTCAACAAGTAATCTTGATACATGTAGCTAATTATCAATGCAATCAAATGTGAAAGTGCAAACCAATCAAATTTTGTACAATTCATGAATTACATTAGAAATCTGAAAAATCATGCAAATAAATTAGATCTGAAATTTCAATTTAGAATCTATGAATCATGTCAAGTTCACAAAAATGATAAGTATGGAAATGAAATCTTATCTTAGGAACATAAACTAAGATCTCTGATATCTATAACATATCATTGGAATCACAAATTGGTTCAACTACAGTCCTAATAAGAGAGTTGAATACTTTTGGTTTATGATTCCTTTGTTGTAATCGATTTTTATTGTGAACTGTGTGTGTGTGAATAAAATGTTAGAGTAATTTAGTAATTACTCTTTTGTGCTTAAGTTAGACTTAGGATCTTTCTATTTCTGAGAGTTTCCCTTTTAGGGCTTCGGTATCCTTTATAAGGATTCACCGCTTTACTTTTTAGTATCGAGATTGTAAATCATTTCATTTGTTGAATATAGAATATAATTTCTGTCAACATGCATTTGCATTCTCTGGCCTATCGGCCGCCATAGCTTTTTGGATCCTTCTCTCTTCTGTCTTCTTCTTCTTTGTAACAGCTTTGCATGTAGGTTTCTTGGGAAGATTTGACATTTATCAAATCTAACATGGTATCAGAGCTCTCCTGCATCCGGCTGTTCGTTCTATGTTGAAGCAGCGAGGGTTTGAAGCTTTTTCAGCATTTGTCTCTGATTCTGGGGGGGTCTGTATTTCTCGGAGCTATTTGAGCCAAAACGGACTCCACCATTGCGTCCAGAAGGCCCGGGAGAGTCGAAATCATATAAAATTTCGACCATTTTGGTTACCAGGGCTCTGGAAAAAATTTTGTGCCCTTCCAAGGGCCGTACGGATGGGAAAAATTAAAAAAAAAAAAAAAAAAAATTATTATTAATGTTTTTGTGCGCGCAGTGTGGTTTTCAAAACGCGCCGCTGCCGGGCTACC